>VDFB02342294.1:0-23966 GCA_007258455.2 Sequoia sempervirens
AATTTAATTGCTTCCTCTTTAGGCATGTGCTGTGCTCTTCCCACTACCATCAAAATTTGGAAGAGTTTGTTTGCTCAATGCTTGCTTATACTCCTTATGTTGAGTTCTTGGTCTTTGTTCCTATTGTGATTTTTTCTTATCCTTCCGCTGATTTATATATTGATTCAATGATAACTATTTCTGATTGCATGAGGAAGTGTATGGTACTCATCATAAACTGCTACCTTCTCATCAACCAATGCCTGCTCCTTAGGTTGTGGTACTTCTTCCCTAGGTGTGAATGTAGGCCTGAATGGTCTATTTGAACTACTCGAACTAGCTCTCCTAGGGGTGTGATTACCTGCATTTCTACCATCACCTGTATCATTCTGATTTACCCTAAAAGTATTCATATTTTGTGACATTGTCCAATGGCTGTGATCAAATGTTGTTGTGACTGCATAAATTGTTGCATCATCTATTGTTGACCTTGTGTAAGGTCATTCAATATGTATTTTACACTCTGAGCATCCTACCTTCTTTTAGCTCTATTCTGGTGACCCTTCAATAACTCATCTCTGCTATACTGTAATGGGTTGTCTTGCTGCAAGTATTGCTGAAAATGTATCCTTTTCCAGAATATGGACCCGCAAACTAAATCTGCCTTCTTCTTTGTTCTTTTTCGTAATACCTTCTAGCTCTGTCATTTGTGCTCATTAACCCTTTAGGTTGGCAGGAATGTGGCTTTGATACCACTGTAAAATCCTCAATGGATTGTTACCCAAATTTCCACCTTAACCAACTGCGTTATTTTTTCAAACAGCTTACTAGCAATAGGTTAGGGTTTCAGATTCATTATTTTTGTTGATTATTGTATATGGCATTGACATACATAACAAAAGGAAAGCACACGATAGGCACTAAAGTAATAATGAACAGAATAAAACACAATAAGCTTAAGATTTGCAACTAATCCTAGGCCTTCAATGCTGCAATATTAAGTCTGATATTAAATCTAAAACACACTGCAAAGAAAATAATAACATATCTGACAGTTTTGGATATTTCCAACTCCAAAAAATTATCCAGTACTCAAAAACATCAATCGGCAGGTATAGCAGATGTACTTAGACCTAAGTTACCGGTTTGGGTACGGGTACATATACGGGTATGGAGATACGACAATTTATTTTTCCTTGGGTACGGGTATGGGAATATATATATGTATGTATGTATACACATAAAACATATATACACACATAAATATATACATATACACATATACATACACATATACATACATAAATACATACATAAATACATACATATACACTATGCCACCGTATTCGCCGAATTTTCAGCATAAAATTTGAAATTCGTCGAATTTCTAGAAAAAACATAAAATTTGTTTAAATTCGTCAATTTCATACGGCCTAAAATGTATCTGTCTCAGATTTTCGGTGAAATCTCTCAGAGTTTCTAAAGGGCATGCAAACGGGAAGTAGTTCAAAGTGTTTGTAGGCGTTTCAGGTCTTCAAGGTCGACGGAAACTGGCGCCCTCTATGGAAATCGTCGGCGCCCTTTCTGCAAATCGTCGGCGCCATTTTTGTCGAGTTCAAATGAGATTTGCAAGCTTCGTCAAAAGTAGGCCCCAACAATTTTTTATTTTGTTTTGAAGCTAGAAAGCTAGGGTTTTAGGCGCGAGCAGCGTGTGTCCCAGACACAGATTGACCCGACCGAGCAGAGGGATATAGAGCCGGACGCAGTTGCGGCATACCATGTTTCCCTCCATTCGGCCCCTTCTTTTCATTATCGTAGATTTTCTTATTTTATTTATATTAGATTTAATATTAGGTTTTATTATTTTATTAATATTAGAATATTATTAGGTTTTATTATTTTATTAATAGTAGATTTAATATTTATTTTAGGTTTTATTATTTTATTATTATTAGATTTACTACTTTATTATGTATTATGTATTCATGTAGTGTATTATTTTTTATATATTAGGTTTCTAATATTTTATAAAATGTGAAATATTAAATATTTTATTATTTTAATTTTTATTTGTATTAAACTTATATTAATAAATTAATATTTAATATATGTGATGATTTTCTTAAATTATTTAGACAATTTTGTGGATATATTACTTATATTTATAAAAAAATTTAAAAAAATTAAATAAGTTGAATTTAATCCGAATTTTATACTTTTCAAATTTTTTCCTTGTCGAATTTCATCCGAATTTCAAAGCTGCTGAACTCGAATTCGAATTTGAATACGGTGACTTAGCATATACATATATACATACACATATACATACATAAATACATTCATATGCATATACATTTAACAGCAAACCATACCCTATGTCTCCAAAAAGCTGGCATTTGCTGTTACTGCACCAATTACCTACCTGTTTATGTATCTATGTATCATGTATGTATATATACATACACATATAACATATATATATACATAAATACATACATATACATATATACTTACATAAATACATACATATGCAGATACATTTAACAACAAACCATACCCAATGTCTCCAAAAAGTTGGCATTTCCTATTTCTGCACCAATTACCTACCTGTTTATGTATGTATGTATCATGTATGTATATATACATACACATATAACATATATACATACATATACATATATACATACACATATATATACATAAATACAATCATATGCATATACATTTAACAACAAGCCATAACCAATGTCTCCAAAAAGCTGGCATTTCCTGTTACTGCACCAATTACCTACCTATTTCTTGTTAACTTACATGAAAAATGTTTTAAAAAAATACTTTTTTTTTTGTTTTTCTTTTTTGGGAACCTTTGTGTCCCTTTGGGTTTGGCCGGGTTTGACAGAAGGACCCACAAGGAACCCAGGGTGCCCAAGAAGGACCTTGGGAGGACCAACAAAGAACCAGGACCAGAACTGTACCCACACGGGTACGGAGGGTAAAATAGAAGAACTCGGTAACAAAGACTCAGACCTGTAGAACAACTCTATAACATCCCAATTCATTCAACAAGTTCAAACAACATTTGACCAAGTCTGAAAACTGTAATTGTAGGGTCAATTTCTGCTCATTCCTCAAGGTGGTGCTAGCTCCAGCAGGGGTGATTTTGCTTGGTAAAATCCTATAAAATTTCGCTGTTCTTTTTGATGGATTTAGATGGTGGCTGGGAGGTAAACAAACCTGGGCGCTGCTGCTCCTTTAGTTTTAGACCAAAATAGACACCCAAACCCTAGTATTTGAAAGAAGATGTCTTCCCAAATGCCCATGATTTCTCACCTGTAGCTGCACCTAATAAAAATGTCACTGATAATGATTGAAACACCTAGCTAAGTTAAGAAAACTTATACCAAACTCTAGGTGCCACAATGTAATTATGTTGCCATGTTTCCAACCTTGCAAATTTCTGATAAATTCCTCAAACCCTAGCTAGAAAATCTTCAAACCTAAAAAACTGACCAAATAAGCACCAATGTGAATTCTTGGCTGAATCCACCCAATTGGCTGAATGGGCTTTTGTCCAAACAACCATTTTACCCAAGGGTTTTCGTCTTAGGGCACACTGACCCTGCAAACACAAGCTCTCCAAAATTCTTTGATAGAAAATATCAAAACCAAGATTGTGAAATGACTTGCTCTCCTCCCTTTTTAAAGGCTCAACTGGGTCTTCTAGAAGAATCTAATGTAACCTCCTCAAAGCTTCTAGAAGAACACTTTATTTAATAAAGTGACTTTATAATATTTATTATTTTTATTTAAGTCACTTCAATTAAATTAATTACACTTTATTTAATAAAGTGACTTTATAATATTTCTTATTTTTATTTAAGTCACTTTAATTAAATTAATTAAAAATAAAGTTATCCTTATGATTTAATTTATTTGGGACAACTTTATAAATAATTAATTTAATTTTTATTCCCTTATAATGCCTAATCATAGCCTATGGGAATAAAATAGGCTAGATGGCCCTGTTGGATATCACTCAGAAAGAGGGGACATTATAGTCCTCCCTTCTCGGAATTGCTTGCCCTCAAGCAATTGCAAATCTGGATGTTGCAGAATCTGTTCACCTTCCCACATAGCATCCTCAATAGGCAAGTCCTTCCATTTAATTAAATACTCCTTGATCTCCGTGTTTTTCAATTGACGCTCCCTCATATCCAAGATAGCATCAGGCACCAAAACCAACTTGCCCTCTTCGTCTAAAGGTGGAAGCTCTGGAGAAGACATAATGTGCTGCCCAAGTGCCCTTTTGAGGCAAGATACATGAAATATGTTATGAATTTTGCTAGCTTCAGGCAATTCTAGCTCATACGCAACCTCTCCAACTCTCGTCACGATCTTGTAGGGGCCATAAAACTGAGGCTTCAACTTTTCTGCACCATTCTTCTTCCATGTAGACTGTTTGTATGGTTGTAGACTCAAGAAAACGAAATCACCAACCTCAAATGTCCTCTCAACCTTGTGCTTATCTGCATATACCTTTTGCTGATTCCGTGCATGATGAAGATTTTCCTTGAGGAACTTGAGTATATCCTGAATCTCTTGCATCAACTCTCTCACCTTAGGAGCTCGACTGTCATCAAATGCCAAGTCAGCAAAAGACAAAGCGTCATACCCATACAAGGCTCTAAATGGTGACATGCCTATCGACATGTGATAGGTGGTATTGTAACAAGGCTCTCCCAAATACATTCACCTGATCCAAGCCTTTTACTGACTCACAACATAATTGCGTAAATACGCTTCCACCCATTTATTTACAATCTTTGTCTGTCCATCTGTCTGCGAGTGGTAGCTAGTGCTCGGGGTCAACTTAATACCAGCCAATTTGAAGAGCTCTTGCCAAAACACACTGAGAAACTTGCTGTCCTAATAGTTGACAATGGTCTTTGGAAGCCCATGTAGTGTAAACACCTCTCTAAAGAATAACTTTGCGGGGTGCTTTATAATCAGCTGAAATAGCAAATAAATGTGCATACTTAGTCAATCTGTCAACAACCACATATATGCAATCTTTTCCTTGGATCTTTGGAAGACCTGTAATAAAATCTATAGATACACTCTCCAACTTTTGCTCAAGAATAGGCAATTGCTGAAGTAATCTTGCGGAAAAGGTATGCTCAAACTTGTTCTGCTGACAAGTCATACACTCTCTAACAAAACACAAGACATCGTCCTTGAGACCCTTCCATGAGAATCTCTCCCCAATCTGAAGAGCTCCTGCCAAAACACGCTGAGAAACTTGCTATCCTAATAGCTAACAATGGTCTTCGGAAGCCCATGTAGTCTAAACACCTCTCTAAAGAATAACTCTATGGGGTGCTTTATAATCAGCTGAAATAGCAAAGAAATGTGCATACTTAGTCAATCTGTCAACAACCACATAGATGCAATCTTTTCCTTGTATCTTTGGAAGACCTGTAATAAAATCCATAGATACATCCAACTTTTGCTCAGGAATAAGCAATTGCTGAAGTAGCCTTGCGGGAAAGGTATGCTCAAACTTGTTCTGCTGACAAGTCATACACTCTCTAACATAATGCAAGACATCGTCCTTGAGATCCTTCCATGAGAATCTCTCCCTAATCAGCCTGTAGGTCTTGAAGAACCTTGGATGTCCCGCTAGAGGAGTATCATGAACAACCCTCAAAATCTTATCCTTCAATTTAGATTTAGGTACCAAATATATCCTGTCCTTATATCACATCATTAAGCACCTTATACCTATCATTCTGAATCTTGCCGTCCATGAACTCACATGCAAATGTATTCTTGGAATACTCAACCAAAAGGTGAGCTTTCCAATCAGCTGAAATCTCTGACATGGAGCAAAGTGTGGGTTTCCTAGATAATGCATCTGCTACAACATTCTTTTTACCCTTAACATATTCAATATCAAAATCATATGCCTGAATTTTACTTACTTTTGTTGGCACTCATTCAAATCCTTTTGCTCCAGAAAGTATCTCAAACTGGTTTGGTTCATCCTCACCACAAATTTTCCACCCACCAAAGACTGCCTAAACTTTGCCAATACATGCATAATGGCAAGCATTTCCTTATCATAGGTGGAATATAGTTGCTTGACATCTCTCAACTTCCGACTCTCCTAGGCTATGGGATGTCTATTCTGCATAAACACGACACCTTTCCCTTCGCCTTATGCATCACAATCTAGTACAAACTATTGAGAAAAATCTGGTAAGGCCAATAGTAGACAAGTTCTCATCATCTCCTTAAGTCTATCAAGTGTAGCCTAAGCCTCATCCGACCATTTGAATGCCCCCTACTTAGTGAGATCTGTAAGAGGTGCTGCCAACTAAGAAAATCCCTTGTCAAATCTCCTGTAATAATTGCATAACTCGAGAAAACCCCTCAAATCTAAAACATTCCTAGGTGGTGACCAATCTTGAATAGAAAGTATCTTCTCCTAATGCACCTTCACTCCTCCAACACCAATCACATGTCCCAAATACAAAATTTATATCATTCCAAATTCACATTTGGAACCCTTCGCAAATAAGGACTGTCTCAATAATTCCCAACACCTCATCAAGGTGTCTGAGGCGATCATCACCTGTCTAACTGTATATCAAAATATGATCGAAGAATACCACACAAACTTTTGCAATTGTTGGTCAGAGATGTGATTCATACATGACTTGAAAGTTGTAGGAACATTAGTAAGACCAAAGGGCATAATCTAAAACTCATAGTGTCCGTAGTGGCATCTGAATGTGGTCTTATGTATATCCTCCTCGTGGAATTTGATCTGATGGTACCCTAAATGAAGATCAATCTTTGAAGAGCAAACTGCCTCATGTAACTCGTCCAAGCACTCATCTTTGGTATAGGGTACCTATTTTTGGTGGTCTTCTTATTCAAGGCATGGTAGTCAATGCACATCGTCATCATGCCATCCTTCTTCTTAACAAGACCACTGAAGATGCAAAGGGACTATAGCTAGGTCTAATGCGTCCCATATCCAATAACTCCTTTATTGTTTTCTCAATCTCCTCTTTGAATCTTTTGGGGTGACGATAAGGAATAGTAATAACGGGCTTGGAGCCCTTCTCTAACTCAATCACATGCTCAAATCCACGATCAAGAGGTCTACCGGGTGGAATATCTCCAAACACCTTACCGCGCTTATTTAAAATCAACTGGATGTCCACATGATAATGCTTGTCATCATTAAAATAAGATTTGGAAGACAAAGCATTGGGCTGCCCATGCAACCTCATCATGTCTAAACAATGCCTTCATCCTCTTGGCTGTCACTACCCTTGGTGCACCATCTGCTAAAGCTCTCAATACTATATTCTTCCCCTTTGACATAAACTCCAACTCCATCTTCTGGAAGTCTTGATTGTATCTGCCGAGTGAATGTAACCATTGAACTGCCAAAACAACATGGGTCTCACCAATCCCAACCATGTAAAAATCATCAGTAACCGTATAATACCCTAATTGAATGCTCAATTGAGAAATCTTCTTAGTGCTACTCATCTTGTACCCATCGACTACCATGACACTAAAAATAGGAAAATCCTCAACCTGTAATCTTCTCTTCGCCACTAGACCCTCATTAATGAAATTATGAGTGGCCCTGCTGTCAACCAAACAAGTAACCCATTGCCCCTTAAGTAATCCTCTTAGACGAAAAGGGTGATACTTGGGAACACCTAATAATGTAGCAATAGTACCATGAGCCATATCTCCTATAGTGGTATCATCATGCTCTACCTGTTGTTCCTCATGTTCACTTTTTGAACTAGTGTCAACTATCTCCTCATTAATGTCGGAAGTGTCCTCTATGTAATGTGCTTTGCCTTTCCCAAGGCATTTGTGACCAGGTTCCCATGGCTCTTTGCAAGAGAAGCATAACTTCTTCTTGCACAACTCATTCCTCGTCTCAAAGTCTATCTTAGGTGGCGTGTGCTTAGGCTGATTGAAGGTTCTGCCGAATGGTTTGTTGCCCTTGAAGCTCTTCTTTTGGGATTGATATGTGCGAGGTGTAGTCACTAGATCAAGTGCCATTTGGATAGCATCTCTTAGTGTACTAGGTTTGAAAGCCTTCACCAAACCCCTCGACTTTGCATTCAAACCCTCTATGAATAGTATTACCACTTTTTTTTCCGACATGTCAAGAACCATAACAGCAACATTTTGGAATTCATTGATGTAGCTATCAACATCCCCACTTTGTCTGATCAAAGCCAACTCATGGAAGTACATCTCTACATCTTTCTGGTCAAATCTAGCAATCAATTTGCTGCTGAACTCATCATAGGACTGAATCAAAGCATGGTTTTGTGTCATCAAACCATGATGCCACCAATCATACACTGCTCCCTCCAAATGCAAGGTTGCAAATTTAATTGCTTCCTCTTTAGGCATGGGCTTAAGTGTCAAATACGTATCCAACCTGTGAATCAAAGCACGTGCTGTGCTCTTCCCACTACCATGAAAATTTGGAAGAGTTAGTTTGCTTAATGCTTGCTTATATTCCTTATGTTGAGTTCTTGGTCTTTGTTCCTATTGTGATTTTTTCTTATCCTTCCACTGATTTATATATTGGTTCAGTGATAACTGTTTCTGATCGCATGAGGAAGTGTATGGTACTCGTCATAAACTGCTACCATCTCATCAACGAATGGCTCCTCCTCTTCAGGTTGTGGTACTTCTTCTTCCCTAACTATGAATGTAGGTCTAAATGGTCTATTTGAACTACTCAAACTAGCTCTTCTAGGAATGTGATTACCTGCAATCACCTGTATCATTCTGATTTACCCTGAGAGTATTCATGTTTTGTGACAATTGTCCAATGGCTGTGATAAACTGCTGTTGTGACTGCATAAATTGTTGCATCATCTGTTATTGACCTTGTGCAAGGTCATTCAATATGTTTTCTACACTCTGAGCATCATACCTTGTTTCAGCCCTATCTCGGTGACCCTCTGAATCACTCATCTCTGCTACAACTGAAAGGGGTTGCCTTGCTGCAAGTACTGCTGAAAATGTTATCCTTTTCCAGATATGGACGCGCAAACTGAAATTGCCTTCTTTGTTCTTTTTAGTAATACCTTCTAGCTCTATCACTCATGCTCATTAACCCTTTAGGTTGGCAGGAATGTGGTTTTGATACCACTGTAAAATCCTCAATGGATTTTTACGTAAATTTTCACCTTAACTGTGTTATTTTGTCAAATAGTTTAGTAGCAAGAGGTTAGTGTTTCAAATTCATTATTTTTGCTGATTGTTGTATATGGCATTGACATATATAACAGAAGGAAAGCACAAGATAGGCACTAAAGTAATAACGAACACAATTGAACACAATAAGCTCAAGATTTGCAACTAATCCCAGGCCTTCAATGCTGCAATATTAAGTCTGCTATTAAATCTGAAATACATTACAGAGAAAATAATAACATATTTGACATTTTTGGATATTTCCAACTGTAGAAAATTATCCAGTACCTAAAAACATCAATCGGCAAGTATAACAGATGTACTCAGACCTGTAGAACAATGCTATAACATCCCAGTTCATTCAACAGGTTCAAACAACATTTGACAAAATCTGAAAACTGTAATTGTAGGGTCAATTTCTGATCATTCCTCAAGGTGGCACTAGTGCCAACAGGGGTGATTTTGCTTGGTAAAATCCTATAAATTTTCCCTATTATTTTTTATTGATTTTGATGGTGGCTGGGAGGTAAACAGACCTGGGCGCTGCTGCTCCTGTAGTTTCAAACCATAATAGACACCCAACCTAGTATGTGAAAGATGTCTTCCCAAATGCCCACAATTTCTCACCTGTAGCTGCACCTAATAAAATTGTCACTGATAATGATTGAAACGCCCAGCTGAGTGAAGAAAACTGATACGAAACTCTAGGCACCACAATGTAATTATTTTTCCTTGTTTCCAACCTTGCAAATTTCTGATAAATTCCTCAAACCCTAGCTGGAAAATCTTCAGACCTGAAAAATTGACCAAATAAGCACCAATGTGAATTCTTGACTGAATCCACCCAATTGGCTGAATGGGTTTTTGTCGAAACAACCATTCTATCCAAGGGTTTTTGTCCCAGGGCACTCTGAACCTGCAAACACAAGCTCTTTAAATTCTCTGATAGAAAATATCAAAACCAAGATGATGAAATAACTTGCTCTCCTCCATTTTTAAAGGCTCAGCTTAGTCTTCTAATAGAATCTAATGTAACCTCCTCAAAGCTTCTAGAAGAACACTTTATTTAATAAAGTGACTTTATAATATTTATTGTTTTTATTTAAGTCACTTTAATTAAATTAATTACACTTTATTTAATAAAATGACTTTATAATATTTATTATTTTTGTTTAAGTTATTTTATTTAAATTAATTAAAAATAAAGTTATCCTTATGATTTAATTTATTTGGGACAATTTTATAAATAATTAATTTAATTTTTATTCCCTTATAATGCCTGATCATAGCCTATGGAAATAAAATAGGCTAGATGGCTCTGCTCGATGATCACTCGGGAAAAAAGGGACATTACAGATACCACCTTAATTTTTATTGTGTTTGGGTTAAGAGCCCATTGTGGAACCATCTTTTTGGAGTTTTTTTTTTTTTAATAATAAGGGGTAAAAACTTTATTGAAACTCAGTAAACAGCATTACAAAGGAATCAAGAGACCAAGGTCCCCAGGAAAAACCAAGCCACATAATAGAAAAAAGCAATCAACACCATCAACCATCACCATTCCCCTCCCTATCCTCAGCAAGAATTCTCTCAAGATCAAGACGAAGCGCCAGAGGAACCAAATCCCACTCCTCAATTCTCCATCCCTCAGCATGCTCTGACGCCCATTTCGCCAAGCAATCAACAGCCCTATTCCACTCCCTTGGAATATGAACGAAAGTCACCATCTCCATTAAAGAACTAACCCGCAAAATCTGCTGCACCACCCTAGCCAACTGCCAGCTAACATCATCCACTTTCTGCTTAATAAGAAGATTGATCAAAACCTGGGAATCAGATTCACAAACAACCCTTCTCCATCCCAAATCATGAGCTCTCTCAAAAGCACAAAGAATTGCCAACCCTTCCATAAGGTTGATGGTATGAACTCCATCATAGATCGAAAAGAGGAAAACCACCGAACCCAAAGAGTCCCTACCAATCCCCCCAATACCAGCCGACCTCGGGTTGCCTCTGGAGGAACCATCAGTATTGATCTTTAGAACCCCAGTCGGGGGAAACTGCCAATATCCAAACCTGTGAACTCTCTGCTTCGTATGCCTACCACGTTTTACACATGCCGAGGCCAAGGATAGCTCCTGAATTCCCAATCTCTCCACCACTTCTGCATCCCTTTTCTCCAAAATTCTAACTCACACTTAGCTTCCACCGTCTCCTGAACCATGCCCAAAGTTCTTTGCCAAATTTGTTGCACCAGCTTCTTCTGTCCACGAAATATCCGCCGGTTCCATTCCAACCAAATCTGCCACAATATGAAGATAGGTCCCACTGACCACACCTCCTGCAAAAAGGGGGCCATAGAAGGAGGCCTACCCAGCCTCTGCCAAAACTCAATCAAGGAGGAAGCATGAACACATGGACTATTCCAAACCCCCCACCATAAGTGCCATAGCTAGAGGGAGAAAGGGCAACGAAAAAACAAATGAGTAGAGTCCTCGTTAGCCCCACACAAAACACAGATAGAAGGACCCTGGAAGCCACGCTTCCGAATATTATCCTAGGTCAAACACTTATTCCAAGCCAACATCCAAACAAAACAATTACATTTTGGCCAGGAAGACTTGTTCCAGATCTTCTTCCACCACTGAATTTCATCCCCATCCACTCTGTGGGACAATAACTCCTGATATCCAGAAGCAACAGTATAATCCCCTTTAGGATTGGGAGACCAGGCAAGCACATCATCATGTTGGAGAGAGCTACAACGCCTACTGGAAAGGATACTGTGTAGCTCAACACATTCTTTTGGCAAACCAACATCAGGCCATTCATCAGGAGACTTCCATCCGGCCACCTCCAACTGACCACGAGAGGATAATGACTTAAAATCACTCACCCGTGTCCAGCCAACCTCAAGAAATTTCTGACAGAGATTCAAAAAGTGAGGAAACTGAGAAATGATGGGGGGAGATCCATCCCAAGAATCGGACCAGAACTGAACCTCGGTCCCCTTTTTACAAATCCAAAATAAACCATCCTTAATGAGCGCAACCCCTTTCTTAAGAGTGCTCCATATCACCGAGCCCTTCCCAAGAAGGGGGTATCGAGGTATTTCAATTTGAGGGATCCCCAAAAAATACTTCTGAGAAAGGATCCTGGCCCAACTCTTATCATGCTCCTTACACCACCTCCAATACAATTTTCCGAGCCAGAGCCACACCAATCAAAGCCATTTGCCGCAAACCCAAGCCACCATATTGCTTCGGGCTGCAAACAACCTCCCATCTAACCAAACTCCATTTGGAAGACTCCAAGCAACCAGCCCATAAAAATTGTCGTGTCACTGAATCTAAATCCTTAACAAAACCCAAAGGGGCAACCTGTAGCATGCATCAGTAAATGGGAAAAGCCTGCACCACAAACTTGATAAGCTGAACACGACCAACAAAGGATAACCACTGGTGAGTCCAGTGATTAACCTTCGCCCTAAATTTATCTAAAATACTCTGCCATGACTCCCGAGGCAATCTACTCACCGAGATAGGGATACCAAGATAGGTCAAAGGAAGAGTCCCGATCTGAAACCTCAAAGTTTGAGCAATCCTCCGCTGAATGGGGCACGGAGTGTTGAAGAAGAAAATAGAAGACTTATCCTCATTGATCTGTTGACCCGAGGCAACCAAGTAAACATCCAACACCCTACATAAATTAGATGCCTCCTGCATTGTAGCCATACCCATCAGAGTAGTACCATCCACAAACTGTAGATGAGACTGCGAAGGTAAATTACCTCCCCACTGCCAACCCTGAATGCTACCCACCTCCACATTCCTTCTAATCAATCGCCCCAAACCTTCAGCGAGGAGAATAAACAAGTACGGAGAGAGAGGGTCCCCCTGGCGAAATCCCCTAGAAGCGTCGAATAGCTCAGAATGATTCCCATTAATAAGCACATAGAAAGAGACTGGCGTAACACAACTCATAACCCATTGAATCCACTCCTCCGCAAACCCAAAAGCACCAAGAACCTGCCACAAGAAGGACCATCGAACTCTGTCATAGGCCTTCGCCATATCCAATTTGATAAACATCGCCTTTTCCTTGGAACTGGCCATAGAATGAATGACTTCGGTTGCAATAACGATCCCATCCAGAATCTGTCTACCTGCTAAAAAAACCACTTTGTTCTTCGGAAATCAACTCCTCAAGACCCTTTTTCAACCTATCAGCAATTACCTTAGAGATGATTTTATAAATGACATTGCAAAGAGAAATGGGCCGAAATTGGCTTAACCTATCCGCTCCCTCACACTTGGGAATAAGAGCAAGGAAAGTAGAATTTAATGCCCTTAGCATCTGCTTGTTCCTTTGAGATTCTTGCACAACCTCCAGGAGATCAAATTTGATTATATCCCAAAATTCTTGGAAAAACTCGATTGGGAAGCCATCAGGACTTGGCGCCTTCCCCTTCTGCATCTGGAAAATAGTTCCTTCAAGCTCTTCCAGTGTGATATCATTCATAAGCTGTTGGTTCAACTCCCTAGACACAAGATGGGGAATACAAGAAAGGACCTAAGCCTCCTCAGGAGACCCCCCTTGCGAGTCCTCCCTAAAGAGAGAAGCAAAATATTGTCTCACCTCATTAGAAATTTCAGGGAAGGAAGAAAGATGTTCTCCCCTAGCATTCACAAGACCAAGGATAGAATTCCAATGTCTCCTTGCTTTCACCGAATTGAAGAAAAAAGAAGTATTTTTATCCCCTTCTTGCAGCCACTCTATCCGAGCCTTCTGTTTCCAATACATTTCCTCCCTCAGCTCCCATTCCTCCAGAGTTCTCACAGCTTGCGCTTCGGCCTGAAGAAGCTCAGGCGTCACCCCAACCTCCCTTAACCTCCTTGTGCTACTATCCAGCTCTTCCTGAGCCAACGCCTTTGCATGGAAGACATTCCCAAAACTCTGAGAGTTCCAGCGCTTAAGCTGATACTTAACATATTGAAGAAGCTTGGAAAAAATATACATTGCCGTCCCATAAGCAAGTCTACCACTCCTCCACCATTCAGCCACAGAATCCTTCAGAGAAGGGTCACGCAACCACATGAGCTGGAACCTAAAAGAAGGCGTATGCGGTACACGAGTTGAATCAATGACAAGCTTGATAGGCCAGTGATCAGAACCTCTCCAATCCAAGATCTCAGAGCGGGAAGACCACATCCCACCAACCCAGTAACAGGACACCAAAAAGCGATCCAATCTTTCTGCGATGCAGTAATCCCCAACTCGACGGTTGTTCCATGTAAATTGCCCATTACTAGGTTTGATATCAACAATATTTAAAGAATTGATGCTATCATGAAGCAACAAAGCAGAGGGCTCCAACCTCCCAGTACCACCCCGCTTCTCAGCTAGCTCGTAGATAGCATTGAAGTCTCCGACCATAATCCATGGATGGAAAGGTGCCATAGAGCGGACAAACCTGATATGGGACCACAGAGCTTGCTTACCCCGGAAATCAGTAGGAGCATAGATATTAGAAAAGAGAATAACCTCCCTCGTCTCAAAACTAGAAGCAATCATAGACATAGTGGATTTAGAAGACACCCACCAGAGAGGTCGAATTTTCCGAGGATTCCAAAAACATGCCACACCCCCAGAAGAGCCATGAGCACCAATACATTGACATTCCCCACACCTCCACAACCTAGGTGCCAAGCCAAGCATACTCTCAATAGATAACTTAGTCTCCTGTAGAAAAAACACATCAGGACCTTGTTTTCAAACTAAATCATGAACCGCTTTTTGTTGAGGGCTGCTGTTCAAGCCCCTTACATTCCATGAAAGAACAATCATTTCAAGGGGCTCGAAAAGTGAGAATCCAGAGTCTTTACCGACCTTGACTCCACCAAGTTCTCGCCTGTCAATTTAATCTTTTCCACATCCTTCTTTCTACCAGGTTTAGCAAATTTCTCTGCCTCCCCTTTCTTAATATCCTTTTGCAAAATGCCCAATTTTGGAGGCTTAGGCTTCTTAGCTGAATCCAGATCTGCACTTCGCCTAGGAGAAGAAGAATCCTCACCCACTGCTGGAACAACGGCCAAAGAAACTAGAACATCTGAGACCTCCATCGACAGAGCAACACCCACGAGCACACCATAATCACCTTGTGGTTCCATAGAAGATTCAAGAGTAGGTCCCTCCTGAGCAAACCCCTCAGTCCCCTGCTCCAAGTTTAACAAGCCTGGGTTTACTTCCTGTTGACTAAGGTCGTCCAAAACCTCAAACCTGTTAAAAGTGCCCTCTTCTTGCCTTTCCTTGAAAGGAACTCTTTTGCCCCCTGTTCCTACTCCGGGCCTTGACTGGAACAAAACCATCAGTACTCGCCTCCACAGTAGGCTCAATGCCCTTCCCCTTATCTGCCCCAGGAAGGTCTCGAGAAGGCTGTGAGGGCAGGGGTTCCATCGGCTTATATCTTGGACATTTCCTCAGCAGGTGGCCATATTCACGACAAAGCCTGCAGCGGAAAGGAAGGGTCTCATAGTCCAACTGCTGCACCCAAGAATAAGAACCTGCACACATATCTATTGCATCGGGCAGAGGCCTACTTAGGTCAATTTCAACACAAATGCGTGCAAAAGTCATTACCTTTTTACCCAAGGTCTGTGATGAAGCTCCAACTGGTTTTCCAAGCAGCGAGGCCAGCAAGTGCAACACATCTGTTAGAATATTATATTCTACTTGTATTAATGGTCAATACTACTGTTGCTACAGTAGTTTGTAGGTGAGGTAGTTAGACATCTTAAATGTCTATAGTGATCTACCTCCTCTATTTAATGTAATCATTTCCTTCTATTAATTCAAGCAATTTCTAGCCCAAAATTGTTTCATGGTATCAGAGCCGTAAGGAAAAAACCCTAGAAATTCGTGGGCTTAAAAAAAGTCATAATTCGAATTTTTTTGGCATTATGGTTTCTAAAAACTTCTGTGTGACGAGTTTCTTTGTCTAGGACTCTCTGGTTATAAAATTCGTGGCTCAAATCGTGGCCCTTCTGAAAAAAAATCGAGGGTTTTCTGTTTTAAATTTGTGTTTTTAAATCGCGCGACCGTGTGAGGTTTTTCTGATTTTCTGGGTGCGATTTTTTGTCTCTAAAAACGTGCTTTAAAACCCTTTGCTGTCGGTTTTTCGTCTTCCTTCGGCCGTGCGTTTTTCTTCTGAACACGTCTTTTTACCTGCCGCGTGCGACTTCCACTGCCCGCGTGACGTGTTTTTCCTGCGTTTTTTACTCTATTGAACACGTCTTTTTTCCAGAACCCTCGTGTTTTTTGGGCGTGTTTTAAAAAAAAACGCGTTTTCTGCATCAAAGAAACCCGTGCGACCTGCGATTTTCTACTTTTTTTTTGGACGCGATTTTGCTCATTATATGGTCGCATTTTTACAACCCTAGCTCTGCTGTGGCATTTCTTCCTGTTGGACGCGATTTTCCGTGCTTTCTTTGCTGCGTTTTTTCCATATTTTTCAAAAATCGTGGCCATTTTCTCATTTTCTCCAAGCCGACTAGGGTTTTGTAGCTTTCTCCTGTTTTTGAGGTCGAAATTTTTTTCTGATTGCAGATTCCTTCTGGGTTTTCCGAGATCTCAACTGGGTCGTCATCCATTTTTTCTGGGTACCTTGTTTTCTGTGCCTCAAAATTTGTCTTTGTCAAAATTTTTAAGGTATTCTTCCATCCTTCGAGTTTTATTTATCTTTTAGGGTTTTGGAGTCAAGAGCCTCAAAATCAGGTAGGGTTTACGTATTTATGTTTTAAATTGCATTATTTTGCCGTCACCCGGTTTGGCCAGAGTGAAGTGCATTGATGGCATCTCGGCGGATATAATGCTCGAGAAAGCGTAAAAGTTCAGCGGGAAGAATTACAACACCACAGGCGGTAGCATGGCAGCTTGATCTGAATATACGATTGTCTTGGTCAGTGCGTCTTGGGGACCTCACACCTCTCGTCCCAGCTGTAGCGAAGATCGGGGACAAATGGGATGAACACAACCGGGAAGCTATCATGCTCATTAAGCTTTCAGTCACTGACGACCAGCTGCCACAAGTGCCATCAGGCAAAACAACTGCTGAGGTCTGGATGAACCTGAAGGATCTCCATGAAACGTTAGATAAGAGTCGTGCATTCTTTCTTAAAAACATGCTCTTTTCGATAATGATGGACGAGAAGAACACCACTCTCCAAGAGCATCTGACAAAGATCAAGGAGATTCGCGACCAGCTGGAAGCTATTGGTCGAAAGATGAAGGAAGAGGACATGGTCGTCATTACTCTAAAGAGTTTGCCAAAGTCTTATGAGCGACATTGAGGCGGCTCAATATTGCTTCAACAAGCGTTGATTTAGAGTTTCCGGACTTGTGTAACAAGCTTCGCCAGGATCGTTGGAGGCGATGGTTGGAAAGCGATGCCAATTTGTCCTCCGCAGGAACAAGCGTTTTCTGCCAAATCTTCTGCTAAGAACAAGGGGAAGGCTCAATCTTCTCAGCCGAAAGGCTCTGGTTCTTCTTAGGACAGCAAGAAGAAGAACGTTCAGTGCAATTATTGTCACAAATACGGTCACATTAAGGCTGATTGTCGCACTCGGTTGGCTTCTGAACAAAAGAAGCAAGGAGGATCTCAACAGAAGGCACATGTCATGCCGGCACGGCGAGAAAGAATCTGCATTCTATGCATTTATGGCCAAGAGAACAACAGATCCAGTACACTCTTTTGCTTGGTATATTGATT
The DNA here is from genome assembly GCA_007258455.2 of Sequoia sempervirens. Classification (NCBI taxonomy): domain Eukaryota; kingdom Viridiplantae; phylum Streptophyta; class Pinopsida; order Cupressales; family Cupressaceae; genus Sequoia; species Sequoia sempervirens. The sequence goes on from VDFB02342294.1 coordinate 17,999, forward strand.
CTGGGGCATCGCGACATTTTACTCATCATCAGGATTGGTTCACAAAATTCAAACCATTCTCTGATTCAGTCATTTTTGGAGGAGGCGAAGAATACACAGTTGCTGGTAAGGGCACTGCCTAGATTCACTCAGGAGGCAAAAATTTACTCTTTCTTGATGTTTACTATGTTCCAGGCATGGAACATAACCTTCTCTCAGTCAGTCAAATCATGCGGCATTCTCCCTAGTTAGATGTTGTTTTCAGTTTGTCCACTTGTAGCATCGTTGATAGGGAGACTCGTACTACAATTGCTATGGGACTTGAGGATCATGGTCTATATAGACTTGCTGATTCCAGTGATTCTCAGGAGCACGCTTTGGCTACTAGGAGCACTCCCATTAGCAAACTTTGGCACCAACATTATGGGCACCTGAATGTGCACTACCTCTCTCATTTGTCGGGAGGTTTGGTTCTTTGGTCTACGGATCAAACTCAAAATCATGGGTTTGTGGAGCTTATGTTCAGCAGCGACATCGGACACCATTCTCGGATAATTGATTCTTATGACCTCAAAAGGTACTTTGTTGGTTCCATATTTGATGTATGTGGGCCAATGGAATACTCCTTTTATTCGCGGTGGTACTTTTATTGTTTGTTGATGATTTCAGTCGAAAAATGTGGGTCTATTTTTTGAAACATAAATCAGATGTGTTCAACACATTTCAGCAGTTTAAAGCCTTAGTTGAGAAGGAATTAGGTTCTCACATTGTTACTCTAAGGTCAGATAATGGGGGGGAGTTTTGTTCAACTGACTTCTCTTCCTTTTGTGTTGCACACGGCATTAAGCGCCAACTTACCACACCCTACACCCCTTAGCAGAATGGTGTCGTCGAACACAGGAATCGCACTATTACCGAAATGGCTCGTTCTATGCTCGAGTATAGAAATGTACCTAAGAAATACTGGGCTGAAGCAGTCTACACTGCCGTCTACCTCCTGAATCGGTCACCTACACAAGCCATTAAGAAGATGACTCCAGAAGAAGCCTGGTCAGGACGCAAGCCTAAGGTGGGCCATCTGAAGTCTTCGGTTCTACTGCTCATGTATGGATTCCCGACGCCAAACGTGCCAAGTTGGATCCAAGAGGTAACACTTATGTTTCTGGATTCTGGCGACAATCACAAAGGCATCACAGGTTAGTTGATGTAGCTGGAGAGCGGATGCGTCTCATATTTGAGTAAATGATGTTGTGATTGGTAGACTAGTCCATTTGTTCCTACTACCAGTCCTGCAGATTAGCCTATGAAGGTTCCTGATGAGGGTGTTCGTCTTCCTCTTGGTTCCCCTGATGGGAGGGCTTCAGAGCATTCTAACTCTGAAGATGAGGAGTCTACTAATCATGATCTCGCACCACCTGACTTTCCTTAGGACTCACATCCAGATGACTTTGTTCTAGAAATCCTAGGAGATGTTGTTACTCCTGTTTCAGATGTTGGCACTTCTCGTTGGCTAAGTGGTGGGCCAAGACCATGTGGCGATCTTCATGATGATATGAACTCGGTGAGGGGCCGATCTGACTCGTAGCGAGCAAGCAGCAACCTGCAGTCCAACTTAGCTCTTATGGCCAACATCCGCATCTATAGACTCCATACATATTCGGAGGTAAAGGAATTCGAGTGGGAGCAGGCTATCGCGAACAGAATATCATAGTCTTCACGAAGAATCGCGCTTGGAGTTCTTCAGTCTTCCTCACAGGAAGAAACCTACTCGATTACCAAGTAGGTTTACTAAGGTCAAGTATCATGCCCGGAGTGGTACTTTGGATAAGTACAAGGCCAGATTGGTTGCTCGGGGATTCACATAGTGGGAGGGCATTGATTACGAGGAGACATTCACTCCTACTGCCAAGATGAGCACAATTCGTCTTCTTCTCGCTATTGCAGCCCAATTTGGATGGACAGTTCATCAGATGGACGTCAAGAGTGCCTTCCTCAACGGTGATTTGCAGGAAAAAGTCTACATGACGCAGCCTCCTGGTTTCAAGGTTGCTCTTAAAAGAACTTATCGGTGTGCGGAAACGTAAGCTCTATGAATTTGAAGCGAGGCTCCTGCGTGCATAGTATATCGGGTGTCGATGCCCAGTTGATCATGGTTTTCGATTACAACCCTTGCAACATACTAATACATTATGTCAAACACTCTGGTGATGATATTCTCTTTCTTGTTGTCTATGTTGACGATTTGATCATTACTGGCAGTTCAGCACATTTGATTGCAGCAATCAAACAAGATTTGTATTAGGCTTTTGACATGACAGATCTAGGGCTTCTCCATTATTGTTTGGGTATTGAAGTTTGGCAGACCGCTGATAGCATCTTTATCTCTCAGTCAAAATATGCCAGAAGTTTGCTCGACAAATTCCGAATGCAGGATTGCAAACCTGCCTCCACACCTATGGAGAAGGGGTTGAAGTTGTCAGCCAACTCTGATTCACCTCCAGTTGATGAAACGACCTTCAAACAACTAGTGGGCAGTCTCATCTATCTCACTGCCACTAATCCTGACATCAGTTTTGCAGTGAGCTACATTTCTCGCTTCATGACAGCTCCAAAAGCTGATCATTGGATTGCAGCGAAGCGGGTGCTAAGATATGTTAAGGGCACTTCAAACTATGGCATTCTGTATGGCCGATGCAAGGATCCAAAGCTGATTGGTTACACAGACTTAGATTGGGCAGGTTCAGTGAATGATAGAAAATCTACTTCTGGGTATGTATTCAGTTTGGGTATAGGTGCTGTAACATGGACCAACAAGAAGCAACAAGCAGTGGCTCTTTCCTCGACTGAAGGAGAGTATCGAGGAACCGTTAAAGCAGCATGTGAGGCAGTTTGGCTTCGTAGGATGCTTTCTAACATGCACATGTCACAAGCAGGACCTTCTCCCTTGTACATTGATAATCAAGGGGTGCTCAAAGTGGCCAAAAATCCAATCTTCCATGAACGTAACAAGCATGTTGAGCTTCGTTGTCACTACATTCGCCAGCTGGTAGAAGACGGATCAGTTCAGCTGCAGTATGTTCCAACAATGGATCAGACTGCAAATATTCTCACCAAGTCTCTGAGCCCGGATAAGTTTGTAAAATTCAGGGGGCAACTTGGTGTTATTGATGGATTGACCATTAATGAAACAATTTTGGGCTAGAAATTGCTTGAATTAACAGAAGGAAATGATTACATTAAATAGAGGTAGATCACTATAGACATTTAAAATGTCTAACTACCTCACCTACAAACTGCTGTAGCAATAGTAGTATTGACCATTAATACAAGTAGAATATAATATTCTAACACCCTCCCTTAATGGTCAATCGTCTAACTAGCCTACAGAATACAATCTGCAGGTCGCTTGGTCACAAATTCTTCAGAACACTTTGCTGCTACAGAGACCCTCCCTGGATCTGCAGAATGTTGATGACCAAGAGACCTGCAAATTGTATTCTGTAGGCTAGTTAGACGATTGACCATTAAGGGAGGGTGTTAGAATATTATATTCTATTTGTATTAATGGTCAATACTACTGTTGCTACAGTAGTTTGTAGGCGAGGTAGTTAGACATCTTAAATGTCTACAGTGATCTACCTCCTCTATTTAATGTAATCATTTCCTTCTGTTAATTCAAGCAATTTCTAGCCCAAAATTGTTTCAACATCCTCCCGACAACATTCCACTGGGAGCCGCGGTAAACGAACCCACACCGGGATGCGATTTGGAAGCTCCTCAGCAGGGTTAAATCCTGCATGGCATGGCTTGATAAACAAGCCCACCTTATTATGAAAATAAGGTCCTCCCTCAAAAACCCTGTTGCGATCAACTATGCAGTTAAAAGTAACCATGAAGTAATTGTTAGCCAACAACATTATCTCCATTTCTCCCACCGGCTCCCAAGTTCTCTGGGCCCAAAGCTCCAAAAACTGTAGCGAAACCCTCATCCCCAAAAATTTGCAATATAAGGAATGATTTGAGTAATATTCAATATCTTCAGCAATCATTTTAGGCGGAACAACAAATTTCGGTCTCACCTTGCACCACTCTAGACAGCCATTAACCTTTGTGATCCGCGAACCAGAGGACAATCCTGCACTGTCCATCCCAGAATCCGTTGTAAATAAATTGTTATTGTATGTTGACATCCCATCCTTTGGGGACATCGAGCAAATTGCTGCACGAAAGCTCAAATCAGGAGTAACCCCAGAAGCTTCTCCCTTGGATAAGGCCATCACTCCCTATGCAGATGCACAAACCCCCAAAAAGAAATAAGGGGCTGAAACCCACACCACTTCCTCCTCCCGAACTCCGCCAAACCAGCCACTCCAACTCTCCCACACCCGCACCAGACAAGGGGGAAGAGCAACAACGCCCAAAGGAACCACCTACGGCCTCCGTCCCACCTTCACACACAAGGGAAATAGCACCAAACACCCACAGATCCACGAGCTCGCACACATCCAAACGCCCATACGCGTGGAAACACAGCCCCAAGCGCACCAACGAGCACAAGAGGAAGGAGATCGTGCCAGCCAACCTCCCCAAATAGCAAAACGCACCAGAAAAAGGAAAGCCCGTTCCCAGAAACACCAAAAGAACCCTACCCAGACCGCGCAGAAGCAGAACGGCATCTTTTTGGAGTTCATCAATGACCTTTATAGTCCATTTTCCTAGTTAAAGATTGCAATTTCATATCATATATCCTAACACTATGCCCTCTCTATCGTTCTAACTTCGTACATTTCATCAACTACTTTACTATTATATCTTAAAAACTTAAATTCTTTTGTGCTTGAATTCTCACATTTTTAAAAGTAATTGAGTGCAATTTTTTTGTACTAGTGTTTGGTGGGATTTTGTAACATAGTTGAGAATGTCTTCATCCTATGAATAATGGTCATCTTGGCTATTTAAAATCTTGAGTGCTTTGTAGATGTAATAGTGCCTCACAAGGTCTTCATTTCCTTTACTGATAAATATGGCTTGTGATTGTTGTTTGGATGTTTGTAAGTTGTGTGATGTCTTGAATGTTCTTTACCTTTGCTACATCATCTTCCACCATGGGTGTCGTCTCCATGAAGTGTTCACCTCTTTTACACTGCATCAAACTTGTAAATATGCTGCCTGAGTAGCCTTCACTCTGCACTTGCTAGTTCCCAACAATCCATTGGAGATGATAGATTTAATTTTCTGTCATCACTCACTGCCATTGACAGATGAAGATCCATTTTGGAGATGGAATCTTTACTACATAGATTTCCAATGGTATACACATCTATTTCCTCAACCGTGTCTCCCATTTGGTTGTGCAGTTCAGATGTCCTTTCGTCAGCAAAAAAGATCCATTCACCAGAATCAGAAATAATTTTTGTAGATCTTTGAATACCTTGATTTTTTGTTTAATCCTTTTTGTCATTGAAGCCCCCACAATGATTCAAAATGTTGTGGAAGTATTTGTAACACTAGAACAAACTTAACTATTATTAAATGACATACAGGAGGCTCGATACCCAAGGTAAATCTTGGATGATTATGCTTCAGTTTGTAGCCAGCAAGTTAATGCTGAAAATTCTGATATCTTCGTCCTTAATGCCAGCAAAGGTTAGCAAACTGGAGTAGCATCCATTTTGAATTTTTATATAGGCCATCTCCATAGAAATTAGTTGGGAATATCAAAATGGAGACAAATTGAAAGATTATAAAGATATTTAATCACAACCTGTTTCAAATTAAAAGCCATGGTCCCATATGAAATTGTCTTAGCCAAGGCTGGAGCCTTTCTGGTTGAAGCAGCTGCGATGATTCGGCTACTAGGTTGTTTGAAGAGAATAGAGAAAATGAAAGGATGTCACTTGTTCAAAACAGCAATGGAGGAAAAGTTAAATAGAAGAAAGAACATGTGGATGAAGCAAAATAATGAGTAGATGAATAAATGGGGAATTAA
>VDFB02342295.1:0-25679 GCA_007258455.2 Sequoia sempervirens
GTTGTCAAGTTGCAAAATTGTCATTCACATTGCAAGAACACAGAATCAAGGCTATAGAATTTGTTTCAAGTTTTCAGGAGCTGATAATCAAGGATTTGAGAGTGTAAACATCAAGGAACAAAACCCATATCTTAGTTTTAGAAACCCTAATAGAGACCCATTCACCAGTAAAGGCGAATGATTCCTTTGTGACCTAAAAACAACCTTCTTGCAATAAGGTACACATCATTCTAGCCTCTTAAAAATTCCCTCATTGTTGCTATAATAGTTAGGATTTATTTTTTATTATTATTTGTATCATATCTTGCACATAATTGCATATGTTATCACCTGAAATTACACCCTGTTGAACCTGATGTTCAACACCTTAGTGTAACATGGGAAGACCTCTAAAGATGTGGGTTTATTGTAAATAGGGGTCAACCTCCGGAGAAGGCCGGCTTCCTTTGGTATCACCTAAACTACTAATTCTGTAAAGGGAAAGGGAGAAGGAGTGCATAAAAATAAAACTAACGCTATGGTGATACACTGAACTGAGAAGAGCAATGGGATACTTAGGTTACACTTGAAAATTGACAATGACCATAAGATTACACATCAAATTTTGTAAGCTTGGCATTAGTATTTCACAAACAGGTTCGATTCACACACTTTTTCAAAAAAGGAAAAAGATTTTCACAAAATAGAATCTGTGTGCAATTATATAAACACAGCTTGTGATTTGTATAATGATACTTTTTGCAAAGGGAGGCATGAAACACAAGATAAAGTTATAAAGGAATGAAAGAAATTCACAAAAATAACTCGATCATGAACCTGAAATGCACAACACTTTGCTAGAACAAGAGGGTAATTTGAATCATCAACAGTGACCAAGGTAAATTCTGTATACTATGCTCCAAAATGAGTTACAGAAGTTTGCTAATTTGAGAAAGGACTGCAAAAGTCATAGACTTTCGAAAAGCATCAGGAGAGCTCCTTTACAAAGAGGCAAAAATGCCTTACATACAAAAGAGATGTCGGCCCCTACCTTAGGGTTACAAAATGAGTCGATGTCTGGACACGTTGGCCCTAGAAGCCTTTTGGAATGAAGTTGATGAGGCATTAAATGCGCATCCCCTGCTCATGTCAATGAAATACCGCTCCAGGGATGTCTTTAGATCTTTTACAGCTGTCGTCATTAACTCGCAACCTTCGAATCCGCCATTAAGACTTCGTTAGAGCCGCTTTGAATGCTCTGCGGCAAGGCCATTAATGCTGCTCCACCTTTTCTAGCCGACGCCCCAGCTGTTATTGCAACTCATGTTTTCCTCTTCGGCCTTCCTCTTGCGCTATATTTTTCGCAAGTTGCCCCCCCTGAGAAGCAACATCAAATTTCCCCTGTCAGATTTAAACATCATTGCTTCACCGAGCTGACCCATGTCGCGCACATTGTGTCGATCATTCTTTACGGGGGAGTCAAATAGTCAAACTGCCCGTGAATTGCCCTAGCGCCTTCTGGTTGGTTGACCTCATGCCATGTAAGCTTTTTGGGTAGTCAAAGGTCATTCAAGAGGATCGCATGTCGGTGAGACACTAGTCGTGTCTCCCCGATGCGATTATGTCCCTCAACAACTATCGACAAGACATATAATGGTCGGCAAGACATCACGGCGAGTGGCCAGAGTTATATCGATATCATAGAAAACCATCGGCAAGATAATCGATATCGGCCAGAGGTCTCACTGAAGCCTATAACAGATCCATCGTTATCGGCAAGACACCACTCTATCGGTGAGACTACATAGTGAACTCCTCCACTCTCCCCGAGCTCCCTTCATTTTGGCAAGACCCTATTGGGTCGGCAAGACATCACAGCGAGCACTTCAATGTTATACCGAGCTTGAACCCTCTGGCGGAGTCAGAGTCGGGATGAGAACCAAAACGGGACCGAAGTCAGAACGGGGGCAAAACCAAACAGCCGGCTGAACCGAAACCGGAACCAAATTTGGACCTAAAACTTTCATCAAGTTTCAAGTTAGGATTTCGTCCCGAACCTGCCCTTGGCAACATACAAGGCACGAAGGAAGAAAGAAAAACACAAGGAAGAACAAAGAGGAGGAGACATCCCTGAACCACTACCAGCGAAAAAGAAAAGAAAAGAAGGGCGAAACCGGGATCAAAACCGGAACAAAAATAGGAACTGGAACTTTTGGAAAAGTTCCAAGCTCAGTTTCAGTTATGATCCCGAGTTTGACAAAACGAAGAAAAGTGCCTAAGGAAAAGAAAACCCAAGGTACACAAAAACAAAGACCAAAGGATGCCAAAACATAAATGGGATCGGAATGAAAACCGATCTTGGGCAGAACACAACGGGGGCGGGGTCGGGAACAAATCTGACACTGAAACTTTCATCAAGTTTCAAGTTAGGATTTTGTCCCGAACTTGCCTCCGACAACATACAAAGATGACGAAAAAGGGACGAAAAAGGAAGAAAAAGGAGGGGAAGAAACACCCCCCGACCACAGAAAAGAGAACAAAGGTAAAACAAATGAACAAGCCCGGCAGAACCGGAATCGGGACCAAAATAAAAATAGGAATTGAAACTTTTGGAAAAGTTCCAGGTTCGGTTTCGGTCCCCGTCCTGAGTCTGAAAAAAACAAAGGAAAACGGGAAAACAAGGCAAGGACACAAGAAGAAAAGGAAACCACCCCACGGTCAAACGCAAGGTCAAAAAGAAAACAAACACACAAAAGCGCAGAACCGGAACCGGAACAAAAATGGAAACTGAAACTTTTGGAAAAGTTTCAGGTTCGGTTTCGGTCCAGTTCCACCCCCGACAGAACAAAGGGTAAAAGACATGAAGAAAACAAAAAAGAAAGGGGAAAAATAAGGAAAAAACAAAAAACAAAGACCCACCCCAAAACCGAACACCTGCACGCTGGGCTCAACCCTTGTGGGAGCCACATTTAATCCACGTGCCGAATTTACAACACAATTTTCCCCGGCTAAGCCCGTAGGTGAAAATTGGGTAACATTTCTGGTGACCTTTACTGGATGTTTGCCTGCTAAACATGAAGACCAGCAGCCTAGGCCTATCCATTGGGCATGGAGTCATTGGAAAAAACTCAAAAAATAGACCCGGAGCAGCCTTGTACATGCCTGTAACTCATTTGTAACTCATTAGAACACTTAGAAACTTATTGAATACAGGAAAACTACATAAGTGAAACTATTTACTGTGCTGGGAGAGCACTTAGGGAATGTAAACTGCATCTAAACCTACCCTACACTAACCAGTATGAAACTGGTCAAACAAAACCATTTACAGGATGACTGAAATAGCTGCCCATTCTTCTCAATATGCAGTGACTGGCATGTTTAAGGACAGCTGAGTAAAAATGGGACACAGGAAGATACTTGACAAGATGATGCGCTGCTTCTTGAAAGAGGTGAAAAAGTTCACTTACCTCACTAAATAATTCATATGTTTTGTCAATTAGAGGAGGATAAGTAAACTGGACATACTCTTGTTTGGCTGTTAGTGCATCTTGGATATCTTCTTTCGCTGTACGTTCATATATGGGTGCCTCATTGGACTCCATCTGGGCTAAGTATCTGATTGGACAGACTCTGGTAAGGGAAAAGCTTGAACTTTCCTTGCTGGCCTCTTGTTGATATCTAAAGACTTCATCTTTTCCTTGAAAAAATGTTGATTGGAGGTAATATGCAGGTTGTTCATTGGCTACTAAAGTTTTATCTTCTTGACTAAGGAGCTGATATCCCTATTGGATAACTGAAAACAAATCTTCAAACTGTGGTTCCTCATGCTCTTTGTCCAAGACAAAATATAACTCCTCCTCAACAAAGTGAGGTAGCTCATCAAATAAGTTCATAGGCTACATGGCATTATCTTCTACAACCTTTTCAATAGTCTCACTGACTTGAATGGGTTGATCACATGCTTCCCTTTCATATGATACTAGCTCATCATCTATGTTAGAATAAAAACCTCTATGATATCATCTAACTCATAATTTTGCATTGAATCTAGATGAGTTTTATCATTTAGTTGCTCCATACCAGGCATAGATGCTATCATGCATGTGAGATCTTCATCTTCATCAATAAATTGAGGAAGTTCATCGAACAAGTCAGCAATATTCTCTGGCTGTCCCAAATCAACCGGTAAATTAGGAACCTGCATGCTCTCTTGAAGAAAAGTATCCGGTTCAGTTTTAGGTTTTTCTTCCAAGTCTAATGCTCCATTGTCTTGTTGACTGTCATCAATCGACAACTGCCCAAATGGCTTGATGTCTTCTAGTTGTTCTGAAATTGCAACCTCGCAAGTGCTTTCCACTTGAGGAAGATCCTCAGTCAGCTTTGAGCTTTGAGAAGAAGCAATCTGCTTGAACTTGGAACTGAAAACACCTGCTCCTCCAACTTAGCAATTTCATCGTAGTTGTCCATGCTAGATTCACCCTATCTGAAACTTGGAATTTTGTACTTTGAGGCCCCCTCCTTCACAAGTAGTTGGGGTTCTATCCTATGAGCTTGTGCAAACAAGTGCTTCATTTGCTCCTGCTTAGCTGTAACCTGTCTAACCAACAATTTCTTCTCATATATCTGCGCTTCCAACTCCTGCTGACGAATGTGAGCCTGAAAGGCAAGCTCCTCTTGCTGTATATTATATTCATTTTCCCTATCTATGTCTAACATCTACCTTTGAAACTGCAGCAACATCTCCTTGATGCTACCCAACTCAGTATCCGCATTTTTAGAATTTTGGGACCGACTCGGGAGGCCACAAGGCTGGCTCAAAGTGGAATTAATATGCTGCGAGGGGAATTTGGCAAGGGTGGGAGGGTGGAAAACTTGTGGGGAATATTGATAATCTCCTGTAGCAAAGATACTTGGACTAAAAATAGCTACATACTCATTTTGATATGGCTGATAATTGGGTATATAATCAAAACTTTCATGAAATGAGGGATGATTAACAGTTTCATGGCAAGCTGGATGATAGAACATGTCTTCATAAAATGTAGACATTTTGGAGCATTCATAGAAACTGGAAATTCATTAAAATTTCTTGCAAAACAAGAAAACTAGGTCTGATTTTCTGGAAATAAGAACATACCAGCACTTAATCTGCTTGAAACTAGTTGTTATTCTCCCGGAGTCGCCAGGTATGTAAAGGAAATGCCTCCAAAAGGCTAAAACTACTGCTGCATACACCAAACAGCAGCAATAAAATGCATAACATGAACTGAGAAGCAATTCACGGTCCCACCGGGCGTGCCAAAACTGTTATCACCTGAAATTACACCCTATTGAACCTGATGTTCAACACCTCAGTGTAACTTGGGAAGACCTCTAAAGATGTGGGTTTCTTGTAAATAGGGGTCAACCTCCAGAGAAGGCCGGCTTCCTTTGGTATCACCTAAACTACAGATTTTGTAAAGGGAAAGGGAGAAGGAGTGCACAAAAATAAAACTAACGCTATGGTGATACACCGAACTGAGAAGAGCAATGGGATACTTAGGTTACACTTGAAAATTGACAATGACCATAGGATTACACATCAAATTTTGTAAGCTTGGCATTAGTATTTCACAAACAGGTTCGATTCACACACTTTTTCAAAAAAGGAAAAAAAATTCACAGAATAGAATCTGTGTGCGATTATATAAACACAGCTTGTGATTTGTATAATGATACTTTTTGCAAAGGGAGGCATGAAACACAAGATAAAGTTATAAAGGAATGAAAGAAATTCACAAAAATAACTTGATCATGAACCTGAAATGCACAACACTTTGCTAGAACAAGAGGGTAATTTGAATCATCAATAGTGACCAAGGTAAACTCTGTATACTATGTTCCAAAATGAGTTACAGAAGTTTGCTAATCTGAGAAAGGACTGCAAAAGTCACAGACTTTCGAAAAGCATCAAGAGAGCTCCTTTACTAAGAGGCAAAAATGCCTTATATACAAAAGAGATGTCGACCCCTGCCTTAGGGTTACAAAATGAGTTGGTGTCTAAACACGTCATTCCTAAAAGCCTTTTGTAATGAAGTTGATGAGGCATTAAATGCGCATCCCCTGCTCATGTCGGTGAAAGCCCGCTCCAGGGATGTCTTTAGATCTTTTACAGCCGTCGTCGTTAACTCGCAACCTTCGTATCTGCCATTAAGACTTTGTAGAGCCGCTTTGAATGCTCTGCGGCAAGGTCATTAATGCTGCTCCACCTTTTCTAGCCGATGCCCCAGCTGTTATTGTGACTCACGTTTTCCTCTTTGGCCTTCCTCTTGCGCTAGATTTTTCACAAGTTGCCCCCCTGAGAAGCAACATCAGATTTCCCCTATCAGATTCAAACGTCATTGCTTCACCGAGCCGACCCATGTCGCGCACATTTTGTCGATCATTCCTTACGGGGGATTCAAACAGTCAAACAACCTGTGATTTGCCTTAGCGCCTTCTGCTTGGTTGAACTCGTGCCATGTAAGATTTTCGGGTAGTCAAAGGTCATTCAAGAGGATCGCATGTCGATGAGACACTAGCCGTGTCTCCTCGATGCGATTATGTCCCTCAACAACTATCGGCAAGACATATGATGACCGATAAGACATCACGGCGAGCGGCCAGAGTTATATCAATATCACAAAAAACCATCGGCAAGACAATTGATATCGGCCAGAGGTCTCACCGAAGCCTATAATAGATCCATTGCTATCGGCAAACCACTCTATCAGTGAGACTACATAGCGAACTCCTCCACTCTCCCTGAGCTCCCTTCATTTCGGCAAGACCCTATCGGGTCGGCAAGACATCACGGTGAGCACTTCAATGTTATACTGAGCTTGAACCCTCCGACGAATTCGGAGTCGGGATGAGAACCAAAACGGGACTGAAGTCGAAATAGGGGCAAAACCAAACAGCCGGTGGAACCGGAACCAGAACCAAATCTGGACTTGAAACTTTCATCAAGTTTCAAGTTAGGATTTCGTCTCGAACCCGCCCCCGACAACATACAAGGCACGAAGGAAGAAAGAAAAACATAAGGAAGAACAAAGAGGAGGAGACATCCCCGAACCACCGGCAGCGAAAAAGCAAAGAAAAGAAGTGCGGAACCGGGATCGGAACTGGAACTTTTGGAAAAGTTCCAAGCTAGGTTTCAGTTTCGATCCCTTGTTCGAAAAAATGAAGAAAAGTTCCTAAGGAAAAGAAAACCCAGGGTACACAAAAACAAAGACCAAAGGATGCCAAAACATAAATAGGATCAGAACGAAAATCGATCCCGGGCATAACACAGCAGGGGCGGGGTCGGAAACAAATCTGACACTGAAACTTTCATCAAGTTTCAAGTTAGGATTTCATCTCGAACCTGCCTCCGACAACATACAAAGATGACAAAAAAGGGACGAAAAAGGAAGAAAAAGAAGGGGAGGAAACACCCCTCGACCACAGAAAAGAGAACAAAGGTAAGATAAACAAACAAGCCCGGCGGAACCGGAACCGGGAATGAAATAAAAATAGGAACTGGAACTTTTGGAAAAGTTCCAGGTTCGGTTCCGGTCCCCGTCTCAGATCTGACAAAACAAAGGAAAATAGGAAAACAAGGCAAGGACACAAGAAGAAAAGGAAACCACCCCACGGTCAAACACAAGGTCAAAAAGAAAACAAACACACAAAAGCACGGAATCGAAACCAGAACCAGAACAAAACCAGTAACTAGAACTTTTGGAAAAGTTCCAGGTTCGGTTCCGATCCCGTTCCGCCCCCGACAGAACAAAGGGTAAAAGGCATGAAGAAAACAAAAAAGAAAGGGGAAAAACAAGGAAAAAACAAAAAAAAAGACCCACCCCAAAACCGAACACCTGCACGCTGGGCTCAACCCTTGTGGGAGCCACATTTAATCCACGTGCCGAATTTACGACACAATTTTCCCCGGCTAAGCCCATAGGTGAAAATTGGGTAACATCATGTTTTATAGTGAGAAGTAGTGGTTCATTATTTTGATCAAATCATTTTGATGCAAACTCCACCCACTTTTTCTATTAAACATTTTAGTAAACCCGACCTATTGAATATTGAATTTTTTTTATCTTGGAGTCTTTCTTCTCATCCTAGGTTAGATCTTGCATCCATTTGCATTCACTTGCATTAGATTAGATCTCATTTAGGGTTTCTTACTTTGCATCCAAACTTGCATCTCATTTAGGGTTTAGAATTGCATTGATTTGCATTCTCTAAATCTGAAAAATACAAAAACAAATTAGTCATTTTGCATACCATTTAGATCTCATAAAATTACATTTGAAAATCAAAACAACATTGTATTCAAATCAGGTCTTTACATTCATCATTTTATTACATTTTCACATTGTATTTCCAAAAAATCTAAAACTGAAAGTTACTGTCTCAGACCTGGAGCTAAAAGACATTGCAGAAAACTTAAAAAATAATTCAAAAACAATTAAAAAACCCTAATCAAGGATCCACTCACCTTTACTAGCGAATGAGTCCTTGATTAGGCTTGACCTAAACTTTCTGGCATTTGAAAAGCATTGAAAAACACTTAGAAATTAGTTAAAACATTTCAAAAATCCTTATCCAGGACCCATTCGCCACTAAAGGCGAATAAATCCCTGATCAGGACCTAGTCTGAATTTTTTGGAAATTGAAATCTCAGTTTTAGGCTTCTGTTTGCTAATGTTGCATTTCTATTTCAGTTTTCTAAGTTGTTGTTTCATCAAATTCATTGCATATAGCTTAATTTGCTTCATCTAGTGCATTTTCAAAATTCAAAATTGCATTTACAATATTTCATTTTGTAATTAGTAAATTGCATTATTTAGAATCTAAAAATTGCATTTCATTCTAGGTCATTGCATTGCCTCCTTCCGTTCTTGGTTTGCACACTAGGTTTGTTAAACTTGTATGATCTTTACAACTTGGTGTCCTATTAGTAATACTATTGTAAGACATAGTTTGAGGCTCATGTCATCCCGCAATATCTCACTCATCATGAATCTTGGGTTTTCTAGCTCTCTTTCTGATAGTGTTGATAATCAACCCTCTATGGCTCATGGTTTGCATACTTCATTTCCTATGACTTCACCTCTTACAACCAATGTGCTTAATGTTAACAATACTGTCCCTACCATAACCGCTTGTACTCAAGCTTTGGGTTGTACTCAAAGCCAAGGTGGAATTCCAATTCCATCTTCTACAATACTGATGTCCATTCCTACATACACTAGTACTCAACCCACCAAAACCCTTCAACCTACAACAACCTTTCAACCTACCGCAATCTTTCAACCAACCACAACAATCATACCTACTAGAACTGTGTACACTTGCTTAGGCATTCCTGCAAGAACTCCTTCTACCTTTGTGCATTTGAATACAATATCCCCTTAGCCATTGAACTTTACAAACTTACAATTCACTAGCCCTCTGCATACATACACTACTCCACCTTATTCCCCTCAATCTTACAACCACAATTATCCTTTCCTTAACTCACTATTGCAAACCATGACATCCCTTCAACAACAAGTTGCAACCTTAAAATAAAACACAGTCAACCTTCGCAATACATCAAATCCAATCCATTTTCCTTTGAAATATCACATCCTCTACCAATGCTTAGTAATTACATCTTATCATATCATATAGTTTTTTATTTTACAAAATAAAATAAATTATTTTATTATAATATTTCAAAGGTAAATATTATTCAATACATCATATTTGTTCAATTAATTAAGATAAAACTTATTGTAGGGTGTTCTTTTGACATGAAAGGACCAATCTACAATCCAAGCTTTCTGTCGAAACACAAATAGATTTTCCTCAAATTTATCATGGGGCTTTCCATGAATGCCACATTATCTATGAGACTCAAACATCATTATCAAAAAATTACAAATTTTTATAGTCCTTTTCAATGCTTTGATTTCTTTGCATAACTGTGAGGTTGATCACCACAACATTTTATTCTCATTTATAAATAGGTGAATAATGTGCCCACAAGTGAATCCTTGAGAACCTCACCTTTGAAAGAATGATAAATTTTAATTATTAAGCTCTTTATCATCAATCATATAATATGACACAAAAATCAACAAGTTGCTCAAAATCTTCCAAAGAATATATATGGTAGAGAATATCGCATATAATTATGTTGTAGTGAAGGTAAATGGTCGACGCAAGCTTAGGAAATGCTCCTGTATATGTACTCGATTCTTAAAAATTAAAATTTAAAATTAAATCAACCTTATTAGGTAAGTGGTTTTATGATTCATAGAAATCCTAGGGTATTAAGTATTTTTTTTTCTATTGTGTATCTAGTATTCATTCTTTCTAGATGTACATTTGATCATATTTGTTAATTGATTAAAATTCAAAATTATTCTATATTTTAAAATTTAACAAAATAATAACTATAATTAAATATATATTCAATAACATAAATAATATAATTTGTTTTGCATAACATTTTAGAAAAAAATTGTAAAGAATCAGATACGAAACTAGACAAACTTAAACTCAAACTAGCACTAGATCCACTTCCATTGATTATGCAACCATTATTCCAAGAACTACTTCCACCTATACCTTTGTTGCTCCTAATAGCTGTGAGTTCATCATCTCATGCAACTAGATCAATAGGTGTTTTTGTTGCAATAAGTCAAGGTAAATAAGTTGGTATCTTGACTCCATGGCCAGGTCAACACAATCAAAACTAATGATTATTAGTATTTAATAAACATTGATAGTACCCCCATCAAGCTCCTTCCAATTGACATCTATAGTACCCCCAAAAATTATTAATTATTATTAATAAATGACTTATTATAAGATTAATATAAATAACACAATCTTATAATTAATTGTTCATATTATCCATTGTTTGTTATATAATTTTTTTAACTCTAAACATGTTAAATTTAAAAAATACTAGGAAAAGGGTGAGCATCATGGGGAGAGCATTAAGATGGTTTAGCAATGATGTGGGTAAAAGGATGAAGTACCAAGGGTTCCTTGGTTTTTTAGTATCAAAACCATAGGGAAAATTGTCAATATTTCCCTAGTTTATCATAATTGTTAAGTTGGTATAATACCGATTAGTATGTAGTCAAACAATAATACCAATTGTGTGTCTATTGGCTTAGAAATACTAGTAATCATTTATATTATTAATTCTATGTGATTCCAAGTTGTTTGTGTTAACGATGTGAAAACTCTCTTAGATCTTTATGAATAATACGACACTTTGTTATCTGGAGCATTGTAAATTATCACCCTTGACAATTTCACACTATATAAATTGCCCCCCTTTATTTATTGGACCTAATCGAGTACCTAATTTCCTAAATTATGCATTCCATGGCCCATTTTAACAATTAATGATAAATTGCAAGTGGAAAACAAATGCATTAATCTAATACTTTGACCCTGACACCTTATTTTTTACAAAATAGGGCTGGGACACAGATGCCCTGTGGCGAATGAGTCCTATTTTGGAAAAAAGTGTCCCCCTATTTTGGCTCCAAATTCAAATACTTCGATGATGGCACTTTATTATTTATAATTCAAATGTCCAAATTCGGCTATCAGGATCTAATTTATGGGAAATTAAATAAATGCCTCTAAATATCTAGCTATTACATCATTTGAAATCTAACAACAAGCAAGAGGTGAAAATTATTGGTAAGAGCAAGTCAAGAGCATTCAAGAGCAACATTTTAGTGATTTATGACAACAATTCAAGATCCAAGCATCATGTCAAATCCTATGTGAGTTTATGTATGTTCATGTTATCATTGTTTGTGAAGGCTAACCATTTTTTAGGTCTTCAAGCAAGCAAGCAAATCAAGAAAGCAAGATTCAAAGCCTTGATGAGATGTGCATGACTTCAGTCCTTCAAGGAATCCATTAAAGGGTGGTGAGTTATAGAAATTTGTTGATTCATCATTCCCTCCTATCATTTATCTTTTCTAACATTGGCATTGTCATTGCCATTGTGGAAGTGGAAACACTCACACGAGGTTTGACCAAGGCAAGCCCCTAAATGACACAAACCTTCCTCTCTCTTTGAATGCGTAGGTTTCAAGTTTGAAGGAGATTGGAAGAAGTTTGAAGATCAATTATCCATTATTGTAATCAAAACCCTACATCTTGACAACTCACGAAAACTCAACTACAAATATATTTCACAATGATCCGACAAATTTCTAGGCAAAAACATAAAGCTTTAATCTAGCGTTAGATAAGTGCGAAAATAGATTTGAAATATCCCTATAGGGATATAGATGACCTATGGTGAATAGGTCCCATTATGGTGAATTAGTCCTCCAAAATTAGGCTCAAATTTATACCACAAGTGCATAGTGTCCTACTTTGTCCATTTTTGTTGTCTGAATTTGTCTGTGACTTTCTATGCTTTTGTATTTGCATCAAAACTTGAATTTACATCATTAGCCTAGTTAGATCATTGTATTTCATCATTAGATCCATTCGATATTTTTTCAATGGCAGGTTGACTCACTTTTTAGGTTGTAAGTTAGTCTTATACCTTGTCCTAATCCATCAGGCCCTTGCTACCTCAAATCTTTAATGATTAATTTGGGAAAAGCACCTAAACCCTAAAGTGAAATCTCTAGGGTTACACTTTTTGTATGTTTCATTTTGGTGAACCTAACATGTTAACATTATATACCTTCTAAAAACTGAAGCAATTCATCATAGATCTAGGTTTAACATTGCTTTGTCTTGCATAGTTCGTTTAGACGTTCATTTTTGTATCATAAAAAGGCAGAAAAATTCAAATTTTATATACAATATTGCATCGTAGGTTGCAATAGGGTTAATTTATATCATTATATCTCAGATCTACATTCTAATTACATTCATAAATCCACATTAGGGAATTTAAAATCTGAAAACAAACTTGAAAGTGTTTATTGCATGCATTTAGGTATTTGGCATATAGGTGAAAAAAGTGAAAATTGCATTCTTCATTTAAACATCATCATTTTAAGATCTTGGAATTTTAGAACTAATTAATTTTTGCATTTTAGGTCCTGAAATTATATTTACAATTATCTTTTATTGCTTGAAAATTTTGCAAATTGTTACACACTTGCATTTTGAGTTACATAATCATGAAATTGAGCAAGCTATCAATATTTCTATGTTTTTAATGATAATTTCATTTACTTAGTGATTTGAGGCTTGGAGGGAGACTTCTCAAGGATAATTTCTAACGAAGCAAAGGAAGCAATAAAAGGAATTACGAACTGGTATATCCAGTACAAGAACTTTTCCTACATTAGGGTGGCAGGCTTCCACAAAATGCCATACAAGCTCCCAAGGTACCCTTCAGACAAGATGCTTTTGTTGGAATTTTGTAGACAAGTAATAGAAGTACAACAACTTATTTCCAAGAAGCATAAACATGGATATGGTTTCCCCATCAAGGTGGGAGTATAATCCTGCACCAATATGTAGAATGCCAAGAGTGCAGATGTTGAGATGGCCAGGTATAATCGTGAACTATATAATAATTTCAGGTCCAAATTTGATCCTATTGACAAGATCAACAAGGTGATGGGTGCCTATGTCATCCATAATCCAAAAATTGAAGATCACTGGCCATATTGTGAAGATGAATATGAAATCCAAATGAAAGATTACTACTAGCTAACAACCCTCTCGATAAAGCATTATATTGAGGCTCATATTTTTAAAGAGCAGAAGAAAGATGGGAAGATCCTTGATCCTGCTTATTTGGGTTAGAAAGTCTATAACCAACCCATTTTCAATGTAGAATGCTCAATAGAGGAAGATGATGACATGAAAATCAAAGTAGAAGATGTTGTGACTCACTCTCTCTAGTGGGTAAAGAGACTTTTTCCCATGGAAAAATTTCCAGCATCTACGAAGGATGTTGAGAAGAAGAAGAAGGGGGAAGGTACAACTAAAGTAGCCACTAAGGAGGGGAGGTCATCTGCTGTAAAATAAAAACCATCTTCAAGTGCTCCCTCAATGAAGAAAAAGGAAAAAGGGGAACCTACTAAGGAAGTTGGAAGAGAAAAAAAGACAAAAGCCTGGTAAATGTTTTCTCAAGTGAAGGTGAGGAGGAACCTAAGGATGGAAGTGGAATTGTTTGCAAGAAAGGAACTAAGGAAGCTATCAGAGAGAGGATAGCTCAATAGGAATCACAAAAAACATACTCCACAACTCCACCTCACGAGTCACCATTGTCATCACCAACTTCATCACCCAAACATAAAGCACCTACTCCACCATCTTAGCCACTTCCATCTCCTCCTTCCCCTCCAAAGGATGAGCCACCTCATGAAGAGGAAGTTATTATTGATACAAATTTAGAGGAAGGAGAGATAGAAAAATAAACTCCTAAAGAGGAAAAGGAAAAATTTGAAACCCGCATGGGGAAATTCCAAACTAAAGAAACACATGTAGAAGACATGTAGAAGTGCACGTTAAGGAGGGGCATACTGAGAATGTCCAAGTGGAGGTGAATTTTGAAAATATTAATGTTAAAGAATATATTGACAAAGAAAAGGAACAAGAGAAACCTTGTGATGAGTAGGTTGATCAAGAAAAGAAATTTGTTGAGGAATTACCTCATACAAAGGAGGAAGTGCATCAAGAAAGAGTCCAACAAGAAGAAAAGGTTACTCAAAATCCTGGATAGGAGGAACCCAAGGATGATGCTCAGGATTCCCACAATCAAAATTCTTAACTTCTCCTTAGAGAGATACATCTATAGCTATATCGGTGTGGTTGAACCACACAATTTAGAAGAGATAGTGGACTTATGTGGAGACTCTAGAGCAAAGCTTGAGTGTGTTGTCTGAGGCCTTCCAATATCTTAGGAGAAGAAGGAAGAAAGCATGAAGGATATCCACTATCTCCATGGATGATCAAGGGAATAGGATAACATAAATAGTTCTCCCTGTAGTAGATAATTGGGATTGAAAAAGATTGTTGATGATAACCAGATTATATAGGTGGATCTGAGAGTACAAAATAGGGAAGGAGAACAACAATCTCTACAAACATCTATCTTTGTAATTTTGAAACAAATGTACATAAGGATGAGAATAAAAAAGAAGAGTTGAAATCCCAAGTGGCACAACTCATGGCTTATATCAACAATTTAATTGGACCTGTTGATGCTAAGAATCCCGAGTCTACATTATAGGTTGAATTGAAAGGATAAGTTAGACATTTTTACCTAAACAAATGGATTCCTGCTGCTCAACA
The DNA here is from genome assembly GCA_007258455.2 of Sequoia sempervirens. Classification (NCBI taxonomy): domain Eukaryota; kingdom Viridiplantae; phylum Streptophyta; class Pinopsida; order Cupressales; family Cupressaceae; genus Sequoia; species Sequoia sempervirens. The sequence goes on from VDFB02342295.1 coordinate 15,286, forward strand.
ATGGAAACAAGACTTTATAGAGTTGGCTGATAAAGTTTTAAAATAATTAATAAAGTCTTATAACTCTATTAGTGATAAAGACAATGTTTCCCAATAAGTTGAATTAAGCATTGATGAAGAACTATTAGTGTGGGAGGATTACATCCCAATTCTTCACCAAATAAATGAAATAAAAATAGAGGAGCTCTTAAAAGTTGCTATAATAGGAGAGAAGGATCAATCCCCAATTTGGGTAAGGGAAACAAAGTTCTATGTCAAGATCTCAAATAAGTGCAAAAGAAAGTTGAATAATGACATAAGCCAGGCTGGACAAGCTACGAGTAATATTCACTAGGTTGTGGAGGACTTAGGCTGCACATTCTGGGTTTTCCTATGCTGGTAAGAGAGCCCACAAAGATAGTTGAAGAGCTACAAAGAAAAATTCAAGGGAAGGTCACACAAAAGGGCATTAACAAGATGGTTAGTAAGAAGGTTAAACTCCAATCTCTACAGGAGGAAATGGAAGCCTTCACTAAAGTATAGCAACGAATGGAGAAGATGGCATTCGACCAAAAGGTCGAAATGTAGTTTCACAAAAGGGTCACTAATGGAAAGAATAAATTCAAAGCTTCTCCATTTAGGCTTGTCATGTTTACTTTTCTTGCCAAATAAATTTGATCTCTAATCTTTCTTGAAGTTGTCTTATCTCCTTTATCCATGGGTGTGATTGATTTGGGGTTTCATTAATACTTTTACTGTTTCCCATGGTAGTTATTTGGCAGCTTTTCTTTAAAAGTCATATCTCTTTAAGGATCCCTTTGGAACCTCTCCCCCTTTCCATTCTCCATCCCCTTGGTGCCTAACCCCCTCTCACAAGGTAGCTGCAAAGAGGATATTTCTGCAAAAAAAAATATCTTCATTGATTTTTCTTTCCTTGTGTCTGATTAAATTTTAAAATTTTAGGCGGTGTTCTCCTTTATATCACCTAACCAGGGTCCCAACAATAAAACCAATGTTAGAAAAAAATATAGGGAAACACAGATCGAAGTTCTGAGGCCCAAGTACTTTTTGAGTGTTGTAGTTTATACCCTGGACTCAGTAATATAAAGGTAAGCACCTTTTTATTCAAACATTGTAAGGATCATAGTTTTCCATTTCATACAACATAGAGTAATTGAGTAACATTCTTTTCAAGTAAGGAGATATGAGTACAAACACCACATGATATACCCATAACATGAATACCAAGAGTTATCCATAAATTCTCCAAAGTAATTTCATATAACATTATTCAAGTAAATGCACCATTAAGAGTGTTACAAATCATCTATTTCAATGATACAATATACAAATAATTTATTCAAATGATACAATAAAAAAATCATCTATTTCAATGATACAATAATCAAATCATCTATTTCAATGATACAAGTTTACAAAAATGTTGTATCCATGAAATAAAGTTACAATGTACAAATGGGCTATGCAAGCCACAAGGAAATAGATCAAGGGATATATCCACGACAAAGTAAAGCTCTGATCCTTATCTGCCTTGACTCCACTAGTCTTCTTGCGTTGAGGGCCAAGAGTGCGGTTAAGGTGCCTTTTCCACCCAACCACAAAGCACATGACTTCCCTGGGTTTCTTCCTATGTTGATGAAATCCACGTCCCTGCTCGAGGAGCCTAGCAACCTAGAACAACACAACAAGAGAGAACTCTCAATGCAAGCCTGATGCCTATATGCATTCCTATACTAAGAATGACACATTTCTTGAAAACAGGAGGTGGTAGAGACCTACATAACCTTTGTTTCTAGGCTTTTAATTCCATCTATTTCAATGGTACATTTCTTGGCCAAGCATAAATATAAAATAAATGATAGTTTTAGAAAAGATAAAACTATTGTCTATGTGGTTCCACCTTCGGCATCCTATCCCAAAACTCTACCCATAATGCATAAATTTATATAAATCACATGAATGCATAAACTCAAACATTTTCTATGCAACATTTGCAATAACATATAGCATTCCAAAATTTACATGTTTCATTATTCAAAAAATAAATTTCTATATATAATCCCACAAAATGCTTATATCTCAACACAAAAATTGTAGCTATCCAAAATTTACCATTTTCCACATAGAAACATCATATTATTCACAATTTTATCACAATTTGGTTTTCATAATTGTTACCTATTTTTAGCTACAGCTCAAAACAGGCAGAGCTGAATTGCATTTCTCATTGAAAGGTACAAAATTTCTGCTAAAGTATTCATTCTATTCCAGAATCTGATTACTTGTGAGTTTCTAGTGTGATTATGCAAAAGTTTGTAATAGAAGAAATCATTAAATTGCATAGTAATGCTACTTTATTCATATTGTAAAAAACAAAGTCCCACACAAGTCGTGGGAGTAACTTAGTTTGATTTTCATAATCAAATAATGAATGCAAAGTAGAATTGTATACTACACAACTAAAGATAATATAAACAACATAAATGGGAGCGATTCATCATTGCCTATAATGATGAATCGTTTATACTTTATGTCTTCAAGTTGTTGTGTCTGAGTGCCTCCAGGTTGTTTCAACTCCAATGTCCATGGTTTCTTGCAAGATTTTTAAAATATGGTGGTAAAGCAATGATGAGTCACATCCTTCCTCATGCCTATATTACCAACAAAAATGTAATGCACATCCAATCAGGCATTCACCAAATGATTAAGTCATAAGGAAGGCAGATGTTCAGGGAGCACGAAGTTCAATGGAAGCTTTCAGCTTCAATTATTTTGCTAACTTGTTCGTTTAAATGTGCAGATATAGGTATAATCAGATCATTACAACCAACGTGTATTGTTATGAGTGGTGATAAATGTGGCTCCCACAAGGGTTGAGTCCAGCTCATAAACAATAACATGGGACAACGGTATGGAATGAAAGTAATTGTCATTCTCCATGAATGAACAATTAATCAAGCATCATCATCTAGTGAACAGGCATACATATTTCAAGTGCTAGGTCAAAGCAACGAGAACACAAGTTAAAGATTGGATATCATCATAGCCATATTAAATGTATAAGTTTCCTCATCAAATAGGACAAGAAGCATAGAAAACACCAAAGGGGAGCAGCCTTATCTCAACATTTTTGAAAACAGTTTGAGCAAGCATCTTATTGCTTATCATGCTAAAAGAATGATCAAAACATGTAACAAGATCATCAATTTCATTCATATTATGTTTCATCTCTATTTTGCATTTTAATAAAGTATAGAGCCTCTTTACACTCAAGGGAAAACAAAACAACAAGAGGCATTAAATTGTTTCTTATAACTTCAAAGCACATATATAGTCTACAAGAGACTCAAGAGGAACAACAATTATGAAGGTACAGTGCCCATAAACATCAAGGGGCAATCATAGGGACAACCTGATACCATGGAGATTAAAACCATGGGACAACCTCATACAATATTTGGAGGTGTTATTTGAGAGTTTTTCATTGAGAATAAGGCACAAATTAGACAGAAATATATACTGTGCAAAGTATTGAAAGCAGTTAAAATGAACAGTGAACTTGCAAAAAGAGATCATCTCGCAATCATAAAGGGTATCAAGTTTCACAGTGACAAGAATACAACAGTCATGACAATAGCAATAATTTTTTCTTTCATCTAGATCATTCAATCGTCAAGCTTGTAGACATTATTGCTACAAGAAATTGGTATATATTGCTACAGGAATGGTCAAACTGAAGGTTTTCAACAACAACATAAATGATCAAAGATCAAAATAATCAGCTATAGGTTGTCATTTTTACCAATTAAAATATAGGAATACAGTGTATGTTTGTTTTCTGGATCTTTTTCATTCATAATGCTAGACAAAAATGATAATTCAATTTCATAACAAGATTGCTACAGACAGAAACAAGTGACAGGAAAAAATCATAGTGAGCACTGAAATAGAGCAGCCATGTGTGTAAAGGGAAACAATGATCTCATAAAGAGTGGGTATGACAATGATTACCATTCATAATCTATTGAACATTCAAAAAATTCTTCCATTTTAGAAAATGTTATTATTCTATTGTTCTGGGTCCAGCCCAGTATTGGAAAAAGTGCAAAAATGAACATGTATTCAAGGCCGTGACTTGAACATCAATATTCAAGGTACCCACGAAAGCATTTTGTTTTTTATTGCAAAATATAACACATAGTAGGTGAAGGGTTTCTATATTCTTGCTTCAAAAGGCACAATTTACAAAAAAAAAAGTTGCAGACCTTATGGAGGTCGTGGCCTAGAACAGCTTAAGACATCATTTTTTAGTTAAGATTCTAAGAACCCACTTGGGGTTTCATCATGAAAACAAAAAAATAAAACTGATGAGCTCGTATGGTGACAAAGGTTTCAAAACCCTTAGTGTATTTTGTTTGAGTAATGCTCTCACAACGACCTAAGTAACTCAAAGGCCGAGTTTTATAAGCTACAAGAAATCAAAACCTATAGAGGGTGAGCCTCATTACTTCCATTTTTTGTCAAGAGAAACAATAGAACAAACCATGGCAGCTCGAAGGTAGGTCGAATCATAGCCACAAAGGGTGGAGAAGCAACATCAACGTCGTAGGAATACAAAATACATCAACCCACAGTCATGGTTGCGGCCATGAGTTTAGCGTATGGAGAAAAATGAATAATAAAGAAGGTTCAAGCAGGTACAAAACACAAATGAAACCCTCGTCAGAAAAGCATGGAAGCCATACCTCAAAGCTTACTGCCACCTCTTCACAGGTTGGAATACATTCAAAACCACAAGGTAAAGCTTTAGAAATCTTCTAATATCAGCCTCAGAGCAAAAAAATATCAACAAAACAATTCACAAATAAAAAATGCATTAGAAAACGGTTATGGCTATGGCTAGAAAGCCTTGACATACACTAAAAAAATGGAGGCAATGCTGAGTTTTTGCATTAAAGAACAACAACAGACACTTACCAGCGAGTTCCAGAAGAATATCGATATGGAACAACATCAAAATGTGAGGTTTCAACATCAAACCCTCATCAACATGGCAGCACTAGCAGCAAGCTCTCCAAAAAAAGCAAAGTGAAGAATGAAAAATGATTTTAGGGTTCGACAATCTTACTTTGTCTGCCCTAATTCAACATAGGGTGATTTTTGCCAATGATTTTAAATAATCATTATGTTTTATTTGTTCCCCATGGTCTATAATCTCCTAAGTCAAAAGACCTATCATTGCAAGGAGCCCGTGAGATGCAAAATTAACTTTAATTCATTAAAGTTTTGATTAGAGTTTAAACTCCTTTATTTTTTGCATTCCTTATGAGAAGTGGACCTTGCAATTATAGATATCTTATAGTCCATTATCATGCAAAATCGAAAGGAGAGAAAAATGCATGAGTCCATGTGTATTATTGGAGTAGACTTGAAATGACTAAGTCATTATTTCCTTCTACAAGTGATGAACACTTTATGCATGATTTTATTTGGAGCGAAATATGTAATTAAATATTAATGTATTATTACATTAATATTTAAAATAAAAAAGGAGGCCATTTCCACATTTTAAATATTAAAATAATCATACATTTGGTTATTTTTAATATTTAATCACTTAATCCTCCTTAAGTAAAATCATGCAAATGATGTAGATGTAACTGGAAGAATCAAAGTCATCAATTAAAGATCGTCATGCACAATACAAATGGAGTACCAATTATCATTGACGGATTGACAAATATGAGATGATTTTTGCATGCTTGGACCCACTTTTTGAGGGATTTTTAGTTCAGTTTGAGTGCTCCATGGATCAATTACGAATTGACAGCTAGTTTGAACCTAAGTGAACTCATTTTTACATGAGTTTGGGCCTTCTTTTTGGAGATTTTTATTTCTGCTCGGGATTTGCCTTGGAATTATCATTTTTTACACTAAAATTGACTTTCAGTTTCACCTTCATGCCTTAGAGAGGCTTTTTGTATAAAGTGATATGACAGTCATTTTTCACTAGTTCTTGTTTTTCTGCCTTTTCCTTCAGCAAAGAGACTTCATGTAACTCAACTTTCAAAATTTAATAGATTATGCAACAATTTTTACAGGTTAATTAGTTTGTGATTTGCAGAAGATTCATTTTAATTTCCAATATTTTCAAGTTTTGCCTTCAAGATTTTAGGTGTCGTTATTGTGAGGGATTCGATCGAAGGATTATTGTGTTTTCAGCTTTGAGAACTTTGATTTTTTGTCTCCTTCATAAATATATGTATGCAGTTTAGTTTAAGTTCACTGGTTATACACTGTGCATGTAATTGATTGATTAGTTTAGTTGTGAAAACCATGTTTTCCCTCAAATTTGTATTGAATCAAAGCCTCTGTTTAAAACATTCAGGTGATTAGGCTATCAAATCAGGTTGTGCAAATTAAAGTACTGAGTAATAATTTGTGTGTTAATTTGTAGTTTAGATTTCCAATTAGGTGCATCACCCAGTTCAATTTTCAATTTAAGCTTTTAATTTCAAATCTCTTTCCCTTTTCCAAACAAGTACACATAATTAATTTGAAGATCAAATAGGAAGTCGGCCTAGAATCTAGAGGTCTAGTTTCATATAGGGTACCCACAACTTGAAATTAGTCCAATGTTGCATGGGATTACAAAGTTTTGCAGCTTTGCATGCGGGTGCAAATCCCTGTGACAACAATTTTTGGCATACCCGGTGGGACTCTGAATCACAGTTCAGAGTAAGAATTCAACACTTTCAAGCTATTGTTCTGGTATATACAACAGTTTTTCAGCCTTTTAGACGTTAAAGTTTCATATACCTAGCGACTTCATTCTCAATTTCCAACAGATCAAGTGCGAATAGCTTATGAGAAACATTCAGACAAGAGGAAGCGATGATCCTTTCGAATATCTGCATCTATCTTCACCAAAGAGAAGAGGCGGGACAACAAGGAGATTGAATAGATCAAGATCACGATCAAATTTGAGATCTCAATCTACACCTCCCAGTCTCAGGCCTTCTAGTTCTGTATCTATTTTTCCAGTAGTACATCCTGTACCACAAGCAACTTCGATGACCAGAGCACATGCTTTTGTTCCATTTAATGGGGTCAACCCATTAAATTTGGCTCAGCACGATGACATATCAGTAGATGCGCTTAAAAGTCTGCCTAGTTTTACAAGCAAAGATCAAACTATGCCAATTGAACACATAAGAGACATAGCTTCACTTTGTGGAGTTCATCATGTTATAGAACAGAACGTGGAGTTGAGGCTTTTAGCAGCTTTGTTTAAAGGCAAGGCACTCCAATGTTTTAGAGGCTTAGCGGTGAATTCTATTGCATGATGGGATGACTTGGGAGACAAGTTAACCAAGTATTTTTCTAACAAATCTGATCATCTATCTCTAGTTGAGAAAATGACAACTATCAAGAGAGCCCCACAAGAACAGATGACAAATTTTAACTTCTAATTCCAAAGAACTTGGAACAGAATCCCAGCCACGGTAAGGCCTACACTAGATCATGCTTTTTTGTATTATCTTAGAGTTGTTAACAGTGATATTGCACTTTTGATCCAATCTATGGGAGGAGTAACTCTGCCAACAACCTATGAGATAGCTATTAGAGCTTAAAATAACTTAATACAGGCTGGTAAGATTGCACCCAAGCCTCCTATGCCCTTTTTCCCAAATATTCAGCCATTGATACCCATTCAAGTGCCACCTATAGCCCTATTACCCGTTGTTCCAACTTTTAGTTCCCAAATAGCTGCTCAAAACTATGTTGTTCTGGTCAATTTAGAATTACAAGAGCTTAAGGATGCTCAACAGAAAATGGAAAATGATTTACAACAACAAATGAACAATCAGGAAGCTATGCAAAAAATATTGCAGACTGTCAGTAACAATTTAGTAAGCCTTAAAAACCAACAAGGCCATAATTTTAGACCTTATCAACCCCCCTTTCAGCCAAATAGACCGCCTTATCAGGTTGACTACCAAGAGCATAAGCGAAATTTCAATCCTAGGCCTAATCAACCTTTCAATCAGAATGTTGCCAGCTCTTCTAAAGAGCTTGTACTTGTCTAGAACAACTTGGTACATGATTATATGTGGTGTTATCCCTATAATCAACCTCATAATCAGGCTACTTGTTTGAACGAGCTAGTTAATTAGGCGCTTATGGTGCAAAATAGTTTTGTTGCTTCTGAGAAAACACAAAAGGAGGTTGACGATCAGCCAGATGATCAAACGCAACATAACGAGTTTGATGTTGCCATGATGAACTGGCACGTAACAAATTTTATGGTGTTAATCATGCACAGGGGCAGAACCAGTCTACTACATCTGTTGTAGCCAACATGAGTTCAAAAAAGAGGGTTGTTGAGTTGAGAAAACAAGCTATTCCTAAAGTACAACAGCCAAAAAAAGACAAACAACAAGTTGTTCAGCATAAAGATCAAATTCCTATAGCCCAACAGGGGAAAAATGAACATGCTTCAGCTCAGAACATTCAAATTTTGCCAAGATAGCAGACTACAACAGCTAAAGAACAACAAAAGGCACAACCTCAACCTCAAACAGCACAAGCAGAGCCCGTTGTTCTGAAAGTACAACATAAGGTTAGTACCCCGACTTTCAATATTGTTGATCATATGAAGAAAGCCACTATTAGCATGACCATGTTAGATGCTTTGCATCTTCCCAGGCATAAAGAAAGCTTGCAAGAAGCTTTAGCCAAAATATCAGTTTTTGAGGAGCCTATCATTGAGCAACATAAGGTTCTAGCAAACACTTCAGAGGTTAAGAGAGAGCAGTCTGTTCAGGAAGTAAAACCACCACCCTTCTATGTCACTTTGATTATAGGTAACAACCTAGTCCATAATTGTATGATTGATTCTGGTGCAAGCAGTTCCGTAATGCCAAAGAGTTTAGCAGATAAGTTAGGTCTAGTGTATGAGCCCCTTTCAAAAGGAGTCATACAACGAGATGGTACAACCATTCAATTTATAGGAATGATCAAGAATCTACCCCCTACCCTGCACGCTTGCCCCAATTTCTCAATTTCGCAGGACATATATGTTATAAACTTCCCGTCATTCTTTGGCATGTGCCTATTCAGAGAATTCACTGCTAAGATAGGGGATATTTATCTTATGACTGGTCTCACATGCTTTTTAGAACCAGATATGGTACAAAGGTGACCATTAAGTCAAAAATATAGGCTAAGGACCATTTAGAGCTGTATGTACCCAATGCAATAAACGCCAACCTTGTTGTCCATGGTCAGGAAGATCAATCCATGACCCTAGACTTCAGTAAACCAATTGGACGCATACCCATCATGAACCTTGATGAGTGGGCAACCGAAGATCACGAGATTGATCCTTTTAGTCACATGGATGAGGTAGGATTGGGTGTTTATATGATTCAAAAGCCCGATGTGATAGTTCCAAACCTGATTAAAGAAGAAGTGTAGCCTGATCAGCAAGACAATCAGCTTTGGAAGTTATTTTTTGATGGTTCAAGGAGTAAGATAGGTGTTGGTGGAGGTGCAATGCTCGTCTCACCTGAAGGAGATAGATATTATTCAACATTCAGATTCGCTTTCAGCTGCACGAACAACGTGGCTGAGTACGAAGCACTGATCCATGGCTTGGAGTGGGCCAAGAAAAGGGGTATCAAGTGTTTGAAGGCTTATGGTGACTCAGAATTGATTGCAAATTAGGTACGAAATCAAAGTGTGCCCAAGAATGATTTGCTGAAGTTATATAAACACAGAACCTGGGACCTAATTGAATATTTTAGCACTTTTAATTTGTTATCAATTCCCAAAAATTAGAATAAGGAAGCAAATAGATTAGCTACCATAGGTTCAAAGTATGATGTACCTACTGATATACATAACATTGAGGTACAAAATTATGTCAAGGTGGTAGTAAGACCATCTGTACTTGATAATACTGTTAGTTGGAAATTTTTTTACAGCGATCAACAAATTATTAGTTTTTTGATCGAAGAGGCAGAGTTTTCTGCTGTTAATCAGCATAAACTTGAACAAAAATATGAGGACCAAATTCTGCAGTTGAAAACAAATAAAATGCCTAAGGGGTTGGTTACCCTTGAATCAATTTTCAACACTAACGATCAGGTTAGAAGAGATAAATCTAGCATTATAGTAAAGGAGGAGCATTTTGAACTGATTGACATATTTAAAGATAAGCTCCTGAAGCTTGGCAAAATTTGTACCAAGGAAGAACAACAAGCGTTTGTCTTGCTTTGCCAAGAATCCAGTGACATATTCGCCTGGCAGTATGGAGATTTGAAGGGTTTTAACCCTAAGTTGGCTCAACATACAATTAAGTTAGAGCCCAATGCAAAACCAGTGCAACA
>VDFB02342296.1:0-30383 GCA_007258455.2 Sequoia sempervirens
CTCATACAGGGGTTGCCACTAAGCAAGAACAAGTATGATGTTATCTTGGTCATAATTGATAAGTTGACAAAGGTTGTGCACTTCATTCCAGGAAACCTTAAGGATGGATCGTTGACCCTGGCCAAGAAATTTGTCCAGGAGATTTTCCGCTTACATGGAGTGCCAGAGACTATCATTTATGATAGGGACACATGGATGACCTCAAGGTTTTGGATGACCCTGAATGCTACATTGGGGACCAAACTAAATTTCATCTTGGCTTATCATCCTCAAACTAACGAGAAAACAAAGAGGGTGAATCAAGTAGTCAAATAACTTCTTCAAATGTATTGTATGGAACAACAGTATAGGTGGGAAGAATATTTGCCTTTGGTAGAGTTTTCTTACAACAACTCTTATCACACCTCCCTAGGCATGACATCATTTGAAGCTCTTTATGGGTGTAAGTGTCATATCCCCATCAGTTGGGATAAATTGGAGGACAGGATGATAGTAGGACTTGAAATGCTCAAGAAAATGGAAGAAAAAATGAGAGTCATTAAGAGAGGACTGAAGGAGGCGACAGATTGATGGAAGAGTTATGTTGACAAGAACCAAACTCTTAGAAAGTTTGCAACTAGGGACAAATTTTTCTTGAGATTTAAACCTCATAAAAGTTCTATTGCTTTTGGAAAGTCTTCCAAGTTGGCCCCGAGATATGTGGGACCATCTGAAGTTTTGGAAGTGATTAATCTAGTTACTTATAGACTAGCTCTACCACCTGCTCTAGCTCGACTTCATAATGTGTTTCATGTTTCTTTTCTTAAGCCATATCATCCTGATGTAGCTCATGTGCTTAATTGGAAATTCTTGCAGGTACAAGATCTAGGAGTGGTGCTAGTGGAGCCCATTACAATCCTAGATAGACACAATATTAATTTACGAAGCAAAGATATTGCTCAGTTTAAGGTCCAATGGGACCATTATTTTGAAGATAATGCTACTTGGGAGGATGCAGAAGAAATAGAACACTCCTTTCCACATTTTCTTTCTTGAGGAAGAGACTTTAATAATTTTGCGTGGAAAATTTTGGATTGAGATACTATGATGTTATATGCTTTAATTTTGAATGTGATGTTGAAATATACATACATGCTTTAATTTTGAAAGTGATGTTGAAATAAACAATATGCCTTAATTTTGAATATGATGTTGAAATAGACATCTATGCTTTAATTTTGAATGAGATGTTGAAATATACATATATGCTTTAATTTTGAAAGTGATGCTGAAATAAACAATATGCCTTAATTTTGAATGTGATGTTGAAACAAACATATATGTTTTGACTTTTGGATGTGATGCTAAAATAAACATAAATGCTTGAGTTTTGATTAAATAGACATTAGGACGATGTCTCTTCCAAGAGGGGAAGGATGTCATAATCCAATTTTATTTCATATTTATTATAAAATGGTAAATTGAATTATTGAAGAAATTAAATGGAAAATTTGAAATTCTCAAAATAGATTGAAAGAAGTTGACTAAGGTTGACTATGCGATCTTTTGAAATTATTTTATATGTTGACTAGAATTGAAAATCAATAATTTTGAAAGAAGTTGACCGAGGCAGTGTAAAGTTGTCTTTGAGTAAGATTTTGCATTGCCTCTATGTATTCCTTCATTTGAAAATCAATAAAAACTCAAATTCAGTAATGTGTTGATGTTCAATTATCTGTATTATTTATTTTATCAATTGAAGAAAAACTTTGGTTTCAACTACTAGATACACATTAAATGATTGTTGATGTTCATTGTTGTCTATGCTACTGTTGTTAATATGTTATTAAGCATTGAGTTGAGTGATGAATCACTGAGTACATGTTTAACATAATTAAAATATGAAATTATTAATAATATGTTAATTTATTCGACCTGATACATAATGTCATGGAATACAATATAAAATATCAACTATAGTTTGAAATATAAAATGTAGTATAAAATTTAAATACCTAGAACTATTAAATCCCTAGATAATAATTGAAATTCAAAATCTAGATTCTACATTTGAAATTTGAAACAATGGAAAATAATAGTACGTTAATTTATTCAATCTGATTCATAAATTCATGAAATACAATATAAAATATCGTCAACAACTATCTTGGAATATGATCTAAAAAATTGTGCCTTACCACGTGTCTCAAACCCCCCTTACGTGGCCGAAGATTAAAGTATTCCACAAGTCTACGAGCCCATAGAGGCATGTCCTTTTTTAGGTTGCGAAACCGCAGGACACTGTGTGATGATATTCTCACATGGGACGTGGGATAATCCTATTGGAGAGAGGGGATGGTTACATCCCCTTCAAGAAAATCAAGGCTCCACAGAATGTTGGCATGTGGTGGAAGATAAAGGATTCCACAAGTCTGCAGTCCATAGTGGCATGCCCTTCTCTTGGTTGTGAAATCACAAAAGGACACTGTGTGATGATATTTTCATGTGGGACGTGGGAGAATCCTATTGGAGAGAGGGGATGATTACGTCCTTTTCAATAAAATCAAGGCTCCACGAAATGATGACACATGGTGGAAGATAAAGGATTTCGCAAGGCCGCATGCCCATAGTGGAATGTCCTTTTCTTGGTTGTGAAATCATGGAAGGACACTGTCTGATGATATTTTCATGTGGGATGTGGGAGAATCCTATTGGAGAGAGGGGATAGTTGCATCCTTTTTAATAAAATCAAGGCCTTACTCAACATTGAGATTTGTACATCCCTTCCAAATGGATGACCCACATTTAAAATTGATAAACGGGTAGATGAATGAATTGCCCCCGCACAAACTAGAAGTAATGACAAATGTGATGGATGATGGCTCATCTTTTTAGTTAATTGTATTCATAAATTTGTAGTTCAATGTAGGCTATTTGTCTCATTTCTTTGGTCTAACATAGTATCAAAAACCATAGAGGTGTGCCCATTCCATGTCAACTTGAGATTTGAACAATTAAAAAATAGGTACGCCCTTCTTGGAAGAAAAAAACCATTGTTAGTCTTGAAGCTCATAATCAATCTTAATTTTTACTGAACCAAGATACTGTAGAAATTAGTTTTAAAATCAATCTAGAATTATGAGTTGGTCAAACACCCAACCCTCTGGTTCTACATCTAAAAGACCCTTTGAGGAGGATATTTTGACCCAGTTGTCATGTTCTTCAAAACAACATCAACATTAATGTAACCTTGACCCTAATGCAATAGAGGGGATTCTAGACATAGCCAAAAATCATAGAGATGTTGAGCTAAAGAACTAGGATGACACAATCATTGGGTGGGAATTGTTCCTACACTAGTATGGAAAAAGAAACCGATGTTCCCCTATCTCTAATACATGGGCCTATGATTTGGGAAAGTTGGTTGTTCCTAATGTCTTTATAAATGTGGAACTCGTTAGATGCCTTGCTTCTCGTTATGATGAAAATATCAAAATAATTAGGGCATTGAATGGAAGTGTCCTAATGGATATAACCAAGGAGTTTATTTCTAAGATTTTTAGACTCAATGTGACCATAATAAGGTTATAGACCTTGCTTATTTTAGAAGAAAATACCACCATGACAAAAGTAGCTTTAGAGTGAGATGGATCCCTAGGTTTAGACATAAAGGCTTCAAAGGAAAGTCAATGAGAATCCCTGATAACAAAATTGAGCCTTTTGATGTCAAGTCTTTTGAATACTATTTTAGGGAAACATGTTGGGCATCATGCTAGGTGTTGGGAGAAGATGCACGCTCAAAAATGTAGGTACCTCTTATGTATATGGTTGTTGATATACAACATCATTTTATCAATAGTGAATTTGACCATGCCAACTTTTTAGTTGAGGCTATTCATAATCAACTGGTGGACATTAAGAGAAGGAAAAGTGGTAAGGAGCTAGAGGTTAATTTTATGCAATATTCTCTCCTTTTCCATATGCTTTTATACAAAGGGAAAGATCATTTTAGTAGAGTTTTACAACTAAACATGAAAGATAAAGAGAGCAACAATCTCCTAGTGCAATGTTGGACCCATATTTGGGACAAACATTGTAGTGAGTCTGACTATGATTTTTTTGATAATTGCTTTGTATGACAAGTTATGGCAAGTATAGGTCTACCTAGAATCAAATTGCATAAGGAAATTTTAGATTTCCTTAGGCCCAAAATGAGGAGGTCGGAGTTAGGGGTACAAAATAATTGGGGAGATTATTACCTAAATGACAATTCAGTTGTTATTAGAATACATGGGTGCTCTCAAGCCCCCCATGTGCTACCCAGATATGTGTCACCTAGGTTGACATTCATGGAAATTATATGGCAATTGAATGAGACTGATTAGTTTCATTTAAGGAAACAAAAGAGTCTTTTTTCCCTTATGTTATTGCCTTTTCAGATTTCACTTCAACCAAAGATGACTTAGGTAGGCTGAAAGAAATGCTTGGGGAATATAAGTTATTTCAATTAAAAGTCAAGGATTTTGACCCTGAAGGTTTCATACATGAGGTTAGGAAAAGTATCACAAGGTTTGAATTTTGCTATCAGGTTGATGAAAATGAAGATGCCATAAGAAATTACAAGGATGAATCTGAGGTAAAAAAATAGATAGGTGAAATGGATTGCATTCATCAAGGTAGAGGCTGCTAGGATAGAGAATGATAAGGATTATTATGGAGCATTTTATGATATTGTTGACCCAATTTCCAAGATTGAGGTGGTGTTGAAGAATTTTGACAGAGTTTTAGGTAAGGTCCCTACCCTGGAAGAAAAACTAGCAAAGCGGCCTAGACCTTACCTTTTTATTAGAAGGCTCCAAGGGCCTGTTATTAGAGAAAATGTGCAATCAAACCCACCATAGGTCACTCCCTCTCCTTCCCCTCAAATAATCAGTGTGGATTCTAATTCTCCCCCAAGAGAGCAACCACAAAAGAGGATGAAAGTTGAGAAACCACCATTATTGTTTGACAATCCCATCAATCCAAATGAAAGTGAAGATGTTCATATCACCATGTATGAAATTCAACAATATATGCCATCCCCCCCAAGACCAAATATTACTAGCCTGGTTTAGTAAAGGTCTAGGTTGGATGTGGCTATGGGGATAGATAACCACAATGATGCGAGGGAATTGACATGTTCACAATTCATTTTTGATGATGAGTTTGTAAAATCCCACTTATAGTTTTTTTTAGATCAAAGAGGAAGGAGTACCTTAAAAGACTTTAGTTGGCACAAGTAGATGTGCTTAGCATGATCTGAGAAAAGTATGATGAAGTAGCTGCAAAGGTAAGGATAGAAATGAATTTCAAGACTAAAAACATTACACTTGCAAAAGGGAGAAGAATGGTGCAAGATAGTGGATTGCTACTGCTCCCTGAATGGGACATTGCTTCTGCAATTATCTTTGATACTATTAGGAAACAAGAAGGATAATTTTTCTCCACAGAAAAGGAATTTGAGATGGCATTGTTAGGATCAAGGTTCAACCCACATTGGGAAGCCATTGCAATCTTGGCCCTCGCCCCAACTACAAAAAAGCCTATGGTTGTTGAAGCATCAAAGGATATCAAAGGGAGCTTCATTGTAAAGAGGGTTTTTGACACCTCTACCCCTGAAGTTGCCACATTAGTGGTAGATGTTTCCAAGTTTAATGAAGCTTCTATTCAAAGGATGCAAGAAAGAAATAATAATTTTTTGAAGGAACATAATGATATCATGGAAGCTTACAACCAACAGTAGGTATTATTTGCTCAAAAAATATCTCTTCTTGAAAGTATGCAGAAAGTAGGCTCCTCTTCTATAGTTCCCCCTATTCATGTGATGATTGAAAACACAAAGCTTAAAGAAAAGATCCAAATGTTGGAAGAGCAGTTGAAGAATGCTCAACAAAATCAATAAAAGGATAATGTGTATGTTGCAAAGTGTATCCTAGAGCACAAACTATTTAAAATCTTAAGAAGGCTAGAAAATACTTGTGTGTCATATCTGAATTTGAGGGATGCCATTACTAGAATAAGTGGGGAACAAGAGTGGATAAAACACATATTTGAACAATGAAATCCTAGATTTACATCTTTGGAAGGTATGTATAAGGTATTTGCAAACACATTTGATGCCCCACTTGGTATCCATCTTACTTTTGATATTTCCAAGATGGCACCGAATCATAAAGGGTATTTGGAAAATGTATTTGAAGCTACACAAGCAAAAATGAACTCTTTCATAAATGTTGAAAAAAGGGTTGTACCCTGCGTATTAGAATATAATGGGGAGTTGAAGACCCTAGAGAAATGGAAGGATAGTTTCAATATTATAATCCCCACACTCCTCTCTTTGATTTGCAAAGATGACAAAGTTGATTTAAATCAACTTAATTCCTATTTAGACGGGATGGTCAATGCAAAACAATTGATGGAAATTTTTTGTAGAGAGGCCAGTGCTTTACTTGTTGCCAAGTGTAATCTAAATTTGAAGAATGTGGAAAATCTCTTAGCTCATGATTGGCCTTTTGAGGATATGTTTAAGGCATGGAATGAAAAGTATAATTATTTACCCGGCCTGTGAGTGGATCCATGCTTTTATTCATATGCCTCCTATTTGAGATTCTAGTTGTCATAAATGTTTGGGATGAGTTTCTTTGCTTGTTGCTTCCCTTCTGTTATAAAAGGGAATCCCAAGCCTCATTCAAAGGGTTTTGATTTTTTGATCTTTCATCTTTGTAAGCTCTTTTTCTATAGTTTAAGCTATTTGATAACATAGATAGGAAATGTTGTAATTTTGCTTTGTAATAACAAAAGATGACTCAAATACTTAAGTGTATTTCTTTAATTTTGAATATCAAAGTATCTTTCCCTCCAATATTGTATTCACTATATTTTGACTTAAAATAATCAAGGGCTATTTATAAGTTGTCATATCACATCATGTGTTATGGATGTTGAACTATTAGCTTCTGTTCAAGGAATGGATTAATATTCCTTTCAGTTATTTATCAAATATTGTGTGAATGCAATAGGAATTTATAAGTAGTGTGTTAAGATTTGTTCTTTGCATGGTTTCTTATTGTAAGGCGGTGAGGTTATAAGAAGCCATGAGTTGGTCTGTTGTAGGAGTATATTTTATATTTTGACTCTGTTGTGGATAAGGCACTAATCAAAATAATTCATAAAGTTTGAAGATTGATGCAAAATCACATATCAAATCAAAAATGAAAATTTTACTTTACTACAAATTTTATGTTTTATGCACAAATCCATGCTAGCAAGGAAACATTAAGCATTGAGTTGAATGATGAATAATTGAGTAGATGTAAAACTTATCAGTATGACACAATTAAAATATGAAATTATTAATAATATGTTAATGTATTCAATCTAATTCATAATTTCATGGAGTACAATATAAAATATCATCAACTACAGTTTGGAATATGATTCATGAAGTGCAGTATAAATACTTAAAACTGCCAATTCACTTCCATTTGCCAAATCAAGTCATGGTCCTCGCTTTAACATTGAAATAAAGAGTCATCTTGATTCTAAGTTTGGTCTTCATTTTCTTCACCCTACGTACATTTGCTTAACTACATCTCAAATTCAACATTCATTGTGTCACTGTCATTTGTGCCACAACTAGTGCCACCACTACTAGCATTTGAAGTGTTGCACAACCCTCTTCTTTCACATATGGACTTCCAGATTGTGAGTGTCCTTTCAAAAGGAAAAATTTGGACATTATACATAGTTAGAAACACCCTCAAGCAATTTTCCAAATTCTTCTCTAGTTTTTTTCTTATCTTTGATTTCAAAAACCCCAATGCACTGAAAACTCTCTCATCCTCCACTGACCCCGATATCATTGTTTGACATGAATCAACAAGTTTGAAATATTTTGATATCGAATCATACAATATTTCACTCTGACCTAAGGTTTTCCAAGTCCTTGTTATTGATCCCACTTCCATGGGATTCTCCATGGACTCAAACTGGTCAATCATACTTAATGCAAAATGCCTAGCTTGTTCTTTAAGCTTAATTCCATTTATAATTCCTCCTACTTTCTATCCATTGTATTCTAAACTTTTTGAAAAGTGTTCAACCAAGGTAATTAATTTTTAATAAAAAAGCTTGGGCTGTCTCAATTTCCTCGAGTCCAAAATTGAGGATACACAATAGACATGGCTTCAAGTATTTCATCTTGAGGGAATCGTTGATAAATATCAATGGAAAGAGATTTTGCAACATCCTTTAAATTAAAACCAACAAATTTAACAATGTAGTTAAAAGTGTAATGGCATGAATTTTCACCCCTTTCAAATTCCACATTTATGTACCCCATACCTTAGAAAATCAAGTTCGACAATGCAATTCCACATCCTTCATTCGCTTCTCATCCATTTGGCAGTTTTTTTCATGTCGGTGGAGGATATTTTGTCAGAGATGCTAGCACAACACACGGATGCTTGTGTGGCATGCTGATGTCCTGACAAGATTCCTACCTCTGGAATCTGTAGAGGCGTTACAATTATCCATTGGTGATGAAGAGTAACGTCTCTACTCCCTTGATCGACCTCAAACGACTCTTTTGCCTCCAATTTCATCTTCAAATGCTTATCTCTTCCATTTCTTTGATTCTCTCTTGATCTCATTCATTCTTGGGAAATATCTTCACACTCTCACAATATTCTCAAGCTCTACCACCTCCATTGAAGCTACAAGTTGATACTTTTTTGGTTTTACTCTCTTTGTTGTTGTGGAAACGTTAGCATCTACAAGCTTGTGAGCTTGCTACTTCTCCCATTTTCCTTAAGTGCACATGGCTGAAGGTTGCTCGTCGAGTGAAAACCTTGAATATATCAACTCGTGGGTAGGAAGGTACACTTTCCTCACCCTCTTTTGTTAATTCATAGATTAGATCAAGTTAAAGTATTCTTCTTTCTATTCAGTTATTTAGTTACTTTCTACTTTTTGTTACTACATTAAACTGTACTCATTAGGTTATTAGTGAGTTTCCTTAGCTTTCAAACTATACTTTATGTTTTTTGTCCATATAGATGCCAACACTTCAATGACATGCTAGCAAGTCACGCTGTCGTTTGTGTCTTGTGCTGGAGTCCTCTAGCAGTGAGCTGCTTAAGTCACAATATAGACTCTGGAAACTCGCTCACCTAACTTCCTGAAATATTCAGACTTGTTAAGGGACAACAACAACCTAGTTGTTCTTCCTTTTTTGCCTCCAAACCTTAAAATATTTTGAAACCATTCTATTAGCTTGAGGTAGATAAAGGAAGCATATTGGTATAGACCCTCCCGTGACCTGGGGTCCTGAGTAATTGGTCCCCCTCCTCTACATTTTGGTGAACCCGATGTGAATTGTTTTGGTTCCTATTTCATAGTGTTGAAGGAGCCTTCTCTCATGTTCTTGGTGTGTGCATTGTAGGGAACCTAGCCTTGTAACCCAACCTACAACCCCTAGCGATGTAGCTAGAAGAGTCCCTAAATGTTGTGAAGTGAAATCTAAAATGTCACTGTCTAATTGTTAAACCCTTGGGGCTTGTAAGAAAGTCCTTTTCAATGCACCCATAAGATGGTTTCTTTCTTGAATCTTTCCATCCCTTTCATGCAACCTGCGAATGGGTCTCCTGCTATAACCTTTACATCACAAGACTTGTCAATGAATGCTAATAGAAAACCCTCTCCTCTGTACATTCATGCTCGTGTTAATGGGAATATCATGACTAGTGTTCTCATTGACCCTACGTGCCGAGTTAATGTTATCACATAGGAGATTATGTTAATAAAATTTCTACATAAGGATGGGTTCAATGAATCTAAAAGCATGATATGTACACATGATGGGCTTTTCGTCCCTCCCATCAATTTCATCACCCTTTCAGTCTCGATTGGGCCCAGGACTATGAATGCCCTTTTTGATATTGTCCCAGAGTCTGACTTGTTCAAGGTGAAGCTAGGCATACCTTGGATACTTTCCATGAATGTGGTCCCTTCGATGATCCATAAATGCTTCAAATTCTCCCATTAGGGCTTTGTTCACGTTGTGCATGACACTGGGTACAAACCCCTAGTATCACGTGTGATGGGCAAGGTCGTTGATGTCACTTCTTGCATCATTTAATATTTCAATTATTGAACCAAGTGTGTCTTAGAGTTATATGCAATAAGGATGTCTCCATGAATTGGGGGGGTATTGCATTGTAAACAATGACTTTTGGTTTTGGTCTGACTCCTTCAGCAGCTTTCAGGAGCTCTCAAGAGTGGAACTTAACAACTAATTTCTAACTAATTCTATGGACTTAATCCTAACTTATTTCTTAACCAATGCTTATTCAAACTCTAATAACTTAGTTTAGTCTCCACCTGACTTAATTGTAATTGATTCATGGAAAAATTAAGCTATAGCCAAATTCACTCTTAATCTAAAATTCCAAATTGAAGTTTACTTGAAAAGAGAATCTATTTACGTTTGCAGGAAAATAAATATTAACCTAGAAAACAGTAACACTAAATTCCACAAATGAATTCCAAACAAGCTTCGGTTTTATCTTTTCATTAGTCATCATTATTTCTCCCATTAAAACTACATGCATTTGAAAATAGTTACTAAGTCTAATTCCTATGAACAACAATTAAATCTACAGTAAATACATGAATATTAATATTAAATAAAGCGTAATGAACTACCTTGAGAACACAATGAACTTAATCTAAGAGTATAAGTAATTGCAGTCACTAACAATGATTAAACAAAGATCAACATTCTTAACTTTCCAATTGATACAAATTGAACATGAATTAACTGAATCAAAAGAACATAACACAAGGTCACCTCCTTCAGATGATCAGGCCCTGCTCTTCCTCTGGTGGGACCTTTAACATCAAGATCCAAATTAACTCCTTATTTGCATTCAAATCGGCCCAAATAGGTGAGAACAAAAGTGCATATTACAAACATTACACTATTCAACAAAGAATTATCTAACTCCAGTCTAAATCTAAAGATGGATATTTATAGGGATATTCATTTATTTGAATACAAAATCATGGCATTTTCCACCAAGATACAAAGTGGCAAACTAAAACAAAAACATAACTAAAAGTATCATAGAGAATTTTGCCTCATAATAGCTGGAACAAGGAGTTTCCAAACTGACTAAGGAAGTCAATTCGAAATCATGATGAATTAGTATCCAATTGGAGCATTCAAGAGCACAATTGATTCCATGTTAAATAAAAAGTTTAACAAATCCACCACATGAAGTAAGCATTTAATCACCTGAACAAAATCCTCAAAGATAGGATGCTATTATGACAACAAAGATTTCAAATTACATAATCATTCCATCATTAGCATCATTAAAAAGTAACACATTTAATGCAAAATATCATTTCTAATTGTAGACACGCAAAATTAGCATTATGCATTTGATCAAAATCACACTCATCCATTCATCAGGGTAAATTCATCAACTTAAATCAAATAAATCAAACTTGATCCTATCATCATCTCTTTGATTAAATAAATCAATCATTTATTTAATTAAATCTCAGAGCATTATTCATCTCCCTTTGATTTGATTTAAATCCCTAAATCAAGTCAAAGTGGTCAAATCTGCTTAATCATCATCCTAGCTAATTAATCCTGATTAAATCTAATGCTAATCCCATCCCACTTGCATTCTCTAGATATATCCACTTGCACAATAAATCAATTTTATTGATTTATTAAAAACCTCATTTTCCCTCAACATGACAAGTCAAACATGGCATTTATTGCTGTTTTTCTTGTCCCCTCTCAAAATTTATTGCAAATTTGAATTCAAATTTTCCTCTCATGGGCACTCTTCCCAAATCTTGCACAACCATTGACCACTCACCATTTGACAAGTGTCATCTTCTCATTGGAGGATCTTTAGTCCCACATTCACCATCTTGGCCAATCTCTCATCAACAAAATCTATAAAATAAGGCCTTCATTCTCATTCATGGATCCACAATTTTATGCAAGGTTACTCTCTTGGTTTGAGAAATAATCTTGTTTTCATCTCCATTTGCATTTCATCATCTTAGCTATTGATCAAGGGTTGGGAAAGGGTCACTAGCACATGTGACACCAATCCAACTATGGAATAGCTAGCTTGCTTTTGTTTTCATAATGCTTTAGTCTTTTTATTATCGTTTGTTGCATTTTTGAAAGCATTTGCAATGTATTTCATAGGAGTTTACTTTGAAGGATTTGTAGGTACTAACCCTTGTTTGAAGTTAGTGTTTGCAGATTTTGAAAAACATGCTCACACTAATATATCCTCAAATTAGTTAAATATAAGATAAAACAAATAAACATATAAGTATATAATCTACCGCTAGCATAGTTAATTAATAGCATAATAAAGTCTTTGTAAACATAAAATGATCAATTATAGTGTCATTTTGAGCACTCATCATTTCTCCCCTCCTGCTGTCAACCATGTCCTCATGGTTGAGGATTTGGTAAATTCCTATTTCTGTTCACCATCCAAATAATTAAGTCAACCAAATCAGCATCCTGCATCATATATTGTAAGTAAGTCCTAGGATGAGCATATCCATTCAATGTTTCAATTTATTTCATCCATTCTCTCAAAATATCTCCTATGAACCATGCTGATGCATCAAATTTAGGTGCGGGAATTATGATCAAGGGTGGTCTGAATCTCATCCCAATCCAATTGACTAGCTACTCTTCGATGACATCTATCAAAGTTCTCACTCTAGTGAGACTCCAAGTAATGTTTCTTGGTGAGATGAGTTATCTTCACCTTAATGGTGTTGAAATACTACGAAACTGTTGGCATATGGCTTTTAATGTTGTCATTCATGGCAATTGAAGTCATTCCCATGATCCATAGTTTAGTATCTAGTCACACCGATAGATAATGTGATACAGTGTGTATTACCGACATAATACTTGTGCAATAGGGCATCCGGTCAAACGGCTTCACCGGATCGTCTTTCTATGTTGTGGACCTCTGGAATTGCTTATTAAGCATGTGGATTATCTTATTATCGAGTTTTTTGGTGTTGCATTAGTTGTAGTACGAGGTAGGAGGTCTGGTAGGACATTTTCCTGTCTATTTGTCCGTTGTAGCCGACTTAGGGAATGTGGTGCACTGTGGATGTGTAAAGTGGGATTATTCAATGTGTTTTCATGTTCAAATATTTAATTATTAATCCCAGCTATGGAATAACCAACTTGTTTGGATACGCATCAAATTTATTCATGATTTGGGTTGACAAGTTACAAAATATTCTTAAGTCTTATTGAGCTGACTTGTAGCGATTATATCTCCAGTCACAGATATATTTAGTTGATTGATCACGTCATTTTGGGTGAACAAGAAGTATTGGTGTATGTTGCGAACATCCAAGGAGTATTTAAGTGATCATGCACAGTTTCACTTACACATAAGGGTTTTGTGGGCGAACTTGAGAAAAGCAGAGTAGAAGTTCAATATCAGTCATAAGGATAGAAGTTTGTCATCAGAGCTTAACCGAAACTGTAATCTAGCATTAGTAGATGCTATCTACTCAGTTCATTTTCTTTTGGATCTAATCCAAATCATTGTAAGGGTAGTGAGCCCATCCTTTTGAGAAGTGAGCTCTAGGAAGTGAGCCTGAATGCATGTGCATTCCATTTTGTAACACTTCTTTTGGGTATACTCAGAACTTAAATTGTGGATTGGCCATCCACCGTGGTTTTTCCTTTCCACGTAAAAATCCTTGTGTTATGGTTGTGTGGTTTCTCATTTTCTGTTTCTGCATATTAATTTTGATTAAATGTTCTAAGTGGATTAAAGATCAGAATAACAAAGTTAATTTTTGCAGTACATTGATTCATCCCCCCTCTCAGTGTAGCTTGTTTCCAACAGGAACCTCTCTCTTGTTGCAGTTAAAGCCCTGTATGGAAGGTGATCCTTGATATTTCTAAAAACATGAATACTTTCAAACAAATTTGTCCTGTAAACTGGTGCTACATTTTGTGAAATTGCAAAATACCTAAATCTAGCTCTGAAAGTCCT
Source organism: Sequoia sempervirens (assembly GCA_007258455.2). Lineage (NCBI taxonomy): Eukaryota > Viridiplantae > Streptophyta > Pinopsida > Cupressales > Cupressaceae > Sequoia > Sequoia sempervirens. The sequence continues at coordinate 14,097 of VDFB02342296.1, forward strand.
TGACTAGGGGATCTCATCTCTCATAAGCATACCCAACTTCATATGTGCATCCTTGTACTGAGATACCCAATTTTCCCACTCAACTTGATTATGCAACAATGATACAAAAGACCTAATTTGTAACTCTCCAATAAAAACATTCAGAAAGGATTGAGGAAAATGACCAAGAAGAAAACCATGCTGAAAATATTCACACATTTGGTTCTAAATAGTGGGATGACTGCTGTAAAAGTCCTTAAGAAATTCATTGTCATCATCATAACCAGTTTTTCTTTTGAGAACCAGCTAATTGATTTTCCATTTGAGAAATATTTCCCTCAAAAATAATGCATACAACCCTGATGGTTTTCTCATAGACAATATTGCAAAGGATAGTTCTACAACTTGTTAAAATCTTTCATTCGCTTCATTTCTTTCTTTTTCTAACTATTGATTCTGACTTCTTAACTGATTATTTTCTTGTTTTAATTTCATTGCAATTAGAGAAAGGTATCTCCTTGGAGCAGATGAGGTGGAAGACTCATGAGAATGTAACTTACTCGATTGTTGTCTTAACTGCTCTTCTTTTTTCTCTAATTCTGCTTTCAATCTTCCTATTTCTTTTGCACTTAACCTTGCTGTCTCTTTTGCTCGAGCTAATGCTTGTGCATTAGCTTGTTGTAAGGCATTTTTTGTTTTCTTTAACTGTCCCTGTAAAATACTTTCTTTTTCTACCATTTCTTTCTCCATTTGCTCTGCTTTATTTACATATTTCTATAATTCCTCTTCTTTTCTTTTTAGTTTCTCTTCAAGAAATTGAATTCTTCTTTTCTCTTCCTCTAATTCTGCTTGTATTCTTGACATTTCCATTGCCTTCACTATCTCTTCTTCTTCCTCCATTTCCTCTCCTTCTTACATTTGAGGAGATTTCTCTTGTTCGACCACTAGCTCTTGACCCTTCCTTCTTTTAAAAAAAAAAATGTGGAGAACAAGACTCAACCTCCTCATCTTTAAATTCCTGAGAAGCTTCTTTTTCCTCTATTTCATGATCAAAATTTTCAATAGAGTTATCTTTTATTGAAATATGAGGAGATTTTTCGACATGAGGTGAGCTATGGGATTCTAATATAGGGGTTCTTTTAGGAGTTGAAAGTGGAACTTCAAGCAGACTTACGACATGTTCAAGAGACTGAATAGGGCTATGGAATTTTTCATGGCCTCTTAAAGTGTCCTGAGGAGATTTAGTAGGTTGCTTAGGTAAACTTTCATGAGTTGAGACATGGGTATCAGAAGTACTAGGGTTTTCTTCTCTTGACTCCTGCTTTTTCTTTTTACAATGGGTTTCCCTAATTGATTCCTGTAGCTTCCTCTTTTTCTATTCTGACCCTTTCTTAGAAGATTATCCTTTTTTCCACTTTTACCCTTTTTGTCACAGGCCCCTTCTTGGGTTTTCTTCCATGCTTAGTGGGACTCGAAAAAAATTCCAACCATACTTCCCTACCAAAATATTTTCTCATAAAATGGTGCTTGATTATCAAATGTATTAAACTATGATATCTTATAGATGATACACCCCTAGATTTTACCCTAGACATCATATAGGAAATTTGAGAAAACAGAAAGGCAGGTAGGTTGATTTTTGCAGAAGGCCTAGTATTACCATACCTTAAATGTGTTAGCATTCACATGCCTAGCCCTAAGATTGTACCATATTTTCCTTCGCAAGTGAAGAATTTCATTAGCCACACCATAGCTATTTTCTAGGGCTCCTCTAGGTTGTTACAACAATTCCTCTCTGACTTCCTTTATGCCACTGAATCTCAGGTCACCTTTCAGGTTCTTCATGAAATGCTAAAACCAATTCTTCAAAACTAATATGCCCTTTATTGATAGGTTCTCCTTTAGTTGGAATACCAGATAGTTCACTTATGATGGCAGGGTTGACCTCTATTACTTCCCCTCTTACTTTGGTAACATTAACATGATTTTTTTTTACAAATTCCTCGACCAATTTAAGTTCAAAACCCTCATAAATTTGAATAAAATCAATCCACCCAACTTCCCTGAGTAGTCTCTTTATCTCAGGATCCAAACATAAATTTTGAGGCTCTGAATTTCTCTTATTCACCATTTTTTCTCAGTTATATAATTTCAACAAAGAAAATGTCAGTCACAATTGTTTAAGCAAAACAAAAATGATCGCTTCTTCACCAAGATGAAACAATTTCAAAAATCACATGTCAAACGCAACAATTTCAAAAATCACGTGTTGCATCAAGTCATCCGTTATTAATTTCCCTTTATTCCCTCTGGACGATTCGCACGCAACAACCCAATACTTTGCATTATGATTTGCAAAGTTGGCGGGGGCGCCGACATAAGAAAATTCATTGGCACTAATATGAAAATCTCATTATTACAGGAGTAATTTAAATGTCACATCCTTACCTCTCCACCAGATTTCATAATAATTAATTTCACATCATAATAACCAAGTTAGAAAATAATATTTTGAAATAAACACTTACAATAAATGCATACCTTTTTTATTTAATGTAAAAGTCAATCAGAGCATGCAAATTAACTTAGTTGGCAAAGATTCCAATGAGTCAATCAGAGAGAGCTTAGAATTAACAAGAAAATTTATTATAGAGAACCTTGGGAACATCAGGAGTCATCAAGAACAAACTGGAGTTCATCAGGAAGACTGTCATTTCTGGTTTTCAACCATTCCTCTTTTTTTTTTGGGAGATAAACCACCATTTATGGTTTTCAATCTACCCTCTTTATTCATGCCTTTTTCAAAAGATTATTTAGGAGCACATTCTCCTATGGAAGAAATATATTCCATTAGAAAATGTTTAATTCTATGTTGTAAATATGATAGAAACTCCTCTCTTGATGTAGGTTTGTGATACATCTTTAGACGATGATCGTTAACTAGCATAATCCTTCTTTCTCCATCTATTGGTATCAGTTAAACAACTCCATTTTGAAAAACTTGATCAATTTCATAGGGTCCCAACCATCTTGTATGAAATTTCCCTCTGAACTCTTGGAATTTGGAGTCAAACAATAGTGCCCAATCTCCTTTCTTGAATTGTCTGGTCACAATGTGCTTATCATGCCATTCTTTCCTCTACTTCTAGATTATTTTTGTGTGCTGAAGAGCTTCCATTCTCATTTCATCCAATCGGTTCAGTTGTAGAATCCTATTCTTTTCTGCTTTAGGCAAGTCAATACCAACTTCCAATGTTGTTTTTAATGTCTGCGACTCAAACTCAATAGGTATGACTAGATTTTTCTCATATACTAACTCATATGGAGAGAATCCAGTAGTTGTCTTCCAGGTTGTATTGTAAGCCCAGACTGCTTCATCTAACCTTTCTGCCTAGTTTGTTTTGCTTAATGAAATAGTCTTTGTAAAAATATTTTCTAATTCCCGGTTAGTAACTTCTACTTGCCCATTTTCCTGAGGATGATATGGTGTATATTTTCTATGTGTCATCTAATATCTTTGCATAAAAGCATCCATCATAGCAAACACAAACTAAGGTCCTTGGTCTGATACTATCTCCCTTGGTGTATCAAATCTTTGAAAAATATGTTTATACAAAAAATCAACTACTTTATCTTCCCTTGCTACTGGCAAAGCTTTCACTTCAGCCCACTTTGTGACATAGTTTGTGCAAACTAGAATATAGTGTTGTCCTTTGGAAGGTGGATCAACAGGTCCCATGAAATCAATTCCCCATTTCTCGAATGGTTCCATGTTTATTTGAGATTGTAACATCTCCATTGTTGATGTAGGTCTTTCCATGTGGTGACATTCATCATAATGCTTAACAAAGAATGAAACATCCTTTGTCATAGATGCAAAAAATAACCAGTTCCTAAGATCTTATGAACTGTTTTGATCACTTAATAATGTCCTCCTTCTGGCTCATGATGGCAAGCATGTATGACATCATAAACATTTATTTCTACAATACACTTGCGAAGAACATGATCAGGACACATCCTAAATAAAAGTCCATTTATCCATTGGAATCTAGAACTTTCACGAATTAATCTTCTTTTCTGCTTAGGATTAAAATAATTCGGACACTTCCCTGTTATAAGATAATTTGCAAGATCAACAAACCATGAAGGATGAATTGATATTGCAAACAAGTGCTCATCTAGAAATGTGTCATCTACAAGCTCTTGATCACCCTACAAAACAATTCTTAAAAGGAAATCAACAACAACATTATCCTTAACAGGCTTATCTACAATTGTCACATCAAATTCTTGCAATAATAATAGCCATGTTATAATTCGTCCACCCACTACAACTTTATTCATCAGATATTTAATAGCAGCATGATCTATGTGAATGAATATCTTGTAACCAGTAATATAGTTCTTGAATTTATTAATTGCATATATTACTACTATAAATTCTTTTTCAGTTGTTGTGTAATTTATTTCAATAGGATTCAAATTTTTACTAATATAGTAGATAGTATGCATTGCTTCATTCTCATGTTTCTATCCCAAAACTGCAACAATAGAAAAATTGGACGCATCAACATGTATATGAAATGGAACTCCCCAAACAGGTCCTTTGATAATTGGAGAAGTAGTTAAAGGATGTTTAATTGTTTCAAACGATTTTTGACAATCAGTTGTCCATAAGAACTCCACATCCTTCTTGAGCAATGTAAACAAAGGTTCAACAATTTTACTAAACCCTTCAATGAATCTTCTGTAGTAACCAACATGCCCAAGAAAACTATGAACTTTATTTTGAATTTTAGGGATCTCAATCTCTTGAATGATTTCTACTTTCTTGGGGTCAACTTTTATCCCCTCTTTTGAAATGTGATGTCCCAAAACAATACCTTTTGTCATAATGAGGGAACTCTTTTCATGATTCAAAGATAACCTAAGATCCTTGTATCTTTGCAAAAAAATATTCAAAATTTCAAGTGCTTCTTCAAATGTTTGTGCATGTATTGTAAAATCATCTATATACACTTCTACACATGAGGTAGTCAAATCTGCAAAAATTGTCAAAACAACTCTCTGAAAAGTGGTTGGTGCATTACACAGTCCAAATGGTAGAACAATATAAGCATATGCTCCCCAAGGACATGTAAAGGTAGTCTTATCCTGGTCTTCAGGAGCCACTTGGATCTGATTATAACCATTAAAGCCATCTAGGAAAGAGAAATAACTACAACCAACTAAGTTATCAAGTACTTGATCAATAAATGGAAAAGGAAAATGATATTTTTTAGTGGCTTTGTTTAATTCTCTATAGTCCACACATACACACCATTTTCCATTTTTCTTGGGAACAATAACCAATGGGGAAACCCATTGACTATCAAATATTGAATAAATAAACCCTACTTTCAACAGTTTTTCTATATCTTGTTTTACAATATCTCGAAGAGCAGGATTAATCCTTCTTTGACCTTGCCTTACTGGTTTAACATCTTCAGTATAAATATGATGAGTGCAAATAAAAGGGTGAATTCCTCTCATGTATTTGTATTCCCAAGAAAATTCTTCGATATGATTTTCCAAGATTTTCTTCAATTCCTTTTCTTGAGAAGAAGATAAGGATGAATTAATGAACAAAGGCTTATTCCCTGCTACTATTATTTCTTTGGTCCTATTCTTAGAATCAAGTGGATCTCCAACAAGTGTGTTTAAGGGACATATGTGTGAATTTTTCCGATGTAACACTCCTTGACAATTCCTCTTTTTTTCTTGACCGATCGTTTTAGAATTAAGATCTTGTTCTTCATATTCCTCAACATGTTCTACCAAAGTAACCATAGCCAATTCTACAATGCCATCTACTTCTAAATTGATATCCTCATCAACCCAAAGTTGAGTATTAGGTTGAAATGATGGTTGGGATGGAGGAAAAAGTGATAATTCTTTTTGTTTCTAACCATTAGAAATGATCATACTTCCTGATCTGCAATCTATCAATGCTACTGTAATAGCCAACCATGGTTTGCCTAAGATAATTGGATAACCAAATTTTTTATTTCTAGCTTTAAGAACTAGAAAGTCGACTGGATAATCCCATGTATCAATAGTAACCATGATGTCTTCCATAACACCTTTAGGTTTAGCAGTAGATTGATCTTCCGACTATAAAACAGTTGTTGTGGGCTAAACACTTGTCATACCCAACATTTCAACAGTGTTTGATGTGATGACATTGATAGTTTCTCCTAAATCAATTAATGCATTGGTTATCTCAATTCCTCCAATACTCAAAGTTATCACAAGACTACCAAGATCATTATATTTTTGAGGTAATAATCTTCATGACAAAACATCAGTGAGTTTAGTCCCTATATGTATTGTAGGAGGTAATTCTTCTTCCTACCCGACATTTTCATACAAAGAGATTTAACCAATTGATTTATTTCTAGTATGTCTTTAATGCCTGTAATAATGGTATCTCAATATTGATCTTTTTCAATTCACGAAGAAGTTGAGAATCTACCACATTCATATAGTTTGGTTGGGAGCTATCAAGAGCTACTTGTTTTGTTTCCAAACGCTCAAGATAAGGTGCTTGCATAAATTTTTGTTCATCATTAGAGTTCTAGTTTTCCTTCAAATGCTCTTTCTTCTTTTTCTCACCCTCCTGGTCTTTAACATTTGGTATGGATGGGATATTATGGTTCCTTAATTGAATATCATTGGAATCTATCACATTCAAGGTAGGAGGATTTGAATCAACACGATTGTTCTTTGGATCTGTAACAGGTTGCATTGGCAACTGAGGTTGGTTTACTTGTTCATTAGCAGGATTAGGACCAATGACTAATGGAGGTGACTATGCCCACAAACGCCTTGGTCCCTGATTTTTCCATGGTTGAAATTGTGTTTGATTTTGCTGCCACTATGGTTGGTTCAACTGCCATTGTGGTTGATTCCATTGAGGATTAATCCATTCTGGTTGACCCCAAAATGTAGGTGGTGGTTGTGCTTGGTAAGAAGGAGTCCATTGGTTCACATTTGGCTAAGTATTTTGATTCTAATTAGCTCTAAGACCATATTTCCCTTGATTAGCATTATATCCTATATTTTGGGATCTCTTCCCAACACGATTAAGTTATTCCTCTATTTTAGGTTGTTTCTTCAAATGATTCTTAATTCCAGGTAGGAGGCTACAAGAACTTGTTGCATGATGTTTCTCACAGATTTCACAGAGATCAATTTGATTTAATGGACACTCTCTTAAAAGATGTTTATCCCTACATTTGGAACAATAAATGGAAAAAGGCTCAGTAGTCTTATTATCTCCTTACATGTTAAGATGAAGGAGTAGATTAGTTTTCAAATTTGCAATTCCCTCAATTACTTGAAATACATCAGGAGTAAGAACTTTATTTCTTCGGGAGTTTCTAGTCCCTACTCTAGTCCTAGAGTAGTTTCTACATATCTCAATAGTTTCTTCTAAACAAAGTTTATTAATATCTCCTTTCCCCATAAGATTCAAAGACTCTCTAGACTCATCATCAATTCCTTTTAGAAAAATTGTCTTACTAATCTCATTATCCAACCCATTACCACACCTTTTATGCACAAATTGAAATCTATCAGCATAATCTTCTAGACTTTCATCTTCCAATTGTCTCATTCAAAACAACTCCTTGTTCTTATTTCTTACTCGATAATAATCTTGATATTTATCCAAAAATATAGTTTCCATTTCCTACCAAGTTGAGATTGTTCCTGCACCTAAACCCATGAACCAGCGTAAAGCTGACTCTTTCTATGTAGAAGGAAATAATTTGAACTTCTGGTTATCAGCTGTATAGTCATGGGTCTGACATAAAACCTTAAACTCAAAGAGAAATTGGTTAGGGCCTCAGAAGTTTTTCCTCTAAAGGTAGGTAAAACAAAAGGTGAAATGTTCTTCATAGGAGGCTCATCATCTCGTCTATTCAGATTAATAGGATAAGAAAAGGTCCTATTATTTGGTGGGGGATCATTTCCTGGTTGGTCACCCATTTCTTCTTGATAATGTTCTTGATTCACTTGTTGATTTTCAATATGATGTTGCTGAACTTGTGGTTCTTGATCAAAATCAATAATTTGTGGAAGAAATCTTCCTAAAGGGTCTCTAGCTCATCTCATCCACAATCTAAACTGTCTTCCTTATCAACACTTAGGCTTCAAACTTAAATAGCCAAATATTTTATTTCCTTAGCGACGATGCTAAAAATGATGGGTAAGGTCACTGATGTCACTTCTTGCATCATTTAATCTTTCAATTATTGAACCGGGTGTGTCTTAGAGCTATATCCGATAAGGATGTCTCCACGAATTGGGGGGTTTTGCATTGTAAATAGTGACTTTTGGTTTCGGTCTGACTCCTTTAGGAGCTTTCAGGAGCTCTCAGGAGTGGAACTTAACAACTAATTTCTAACTACTTCTAAGGAATTAATCCTAACTTATGTCTTAACTAATTCTTATTCAAACTCTAATAACTTAGTTCCGATTCCACTTGACTTAATTGTAATTGATTCATGGAAAAAATAAGCTATAGCCAAATTCACTCTTAATCTAAAATTCTGAATTGAAGTTTACTTGAAAAGAGAATCTATTTATGTTTGCAAAAGAGAATCTATTTACATTTGCAAGAAAATAAATATTAACCTAGAAAATAGTAACACTAAATTCCATGAATGAATTCCAAACAAGATTCGGTTTTATCTTTCCATCAGTCATCATTATTTCTCCCATTAAAACTACTTGCATTTGAAAATAGTTATTAAGTCTAATTCCTATGAACAACAATTAAATCTACAGTAAATAAATGAATATTAATCTTCAATAAAGCATAATGAACTACCTTGAGAACACAATGAACTTAATCTAAGAGTATAAGTAATTGCAGTGGCTAACAATGATTAAATAAAGATCAACATTCTTAACTTTCCAATTGATATAAATTGAACAGGAATTAACTAAATCAAAAGATCATAACACAAGGTCACCTCCTTCAGTTGAGCAGGCCCTAATCTTCCTTTGGTGGGACCTTTAACATGAAGATTCAAATTAATTCCTTATTTGCATTCAAATTGTTCCAAATAGGTGAGTAGAAAAAAAATGTGTATTACAAATATTACACTATTTAGCGAAGAATTATCTAACTCTAGACTAAATCTAAGGATGGATATTTATAGGGATATCCATTTATTTGAATACAAAATCATGGCGCTGCCCACCAAGATACAAAGTAGCAAATTAAACTAAAACAAAACTGAAAGTATCATAGAGAATTTTGCCTCATAATAGCTGAAACAAGGAGTTTCCAAACTGACTAAGGAAGTCAATTTGAAATCATGATGAATCAGTATCCAGCTGAAGTGTTCGGGAGCACAATTGATTCCGCGTTGTTAAACAAAAGGTTTAACAAATCCACCACATGAACTAAGCATTTAATCACCTAAACGAAATCCTCAAAGATAGGATGCTATTATGACATCAAATATTTCAAATTGCATAATCATTCCATCATTAACATCATTAAAAAGAAACACATTTAATACAAAATATCATTTATAATATATCCTCAAATTAGTTAAATATAAGATAAAACAAGCAAACATATAAGTATATAATCTACCGCTAGCATAGTTAATTAATAGCATAATAAAGTCTTTGTAAACATAAAATGATCAATTAAAGTGTCATTTTGAGCACTCATCAGCATGGGGCTTATTCATTAGATCACTTTTGGCTTGCTCCTATTGGTTTGCTTCCTTTAAGGAAGAACCTATTGTATCGAACTTACATAAAATACTAGAATGGGGCATCATGCCAAAAGTGACCTATCCTCCTTCCCCCTATGCTATTCAATAAAGGCTTCCATGATAACGCATCGAGATGCCTCTTCCTCACAAAATGGGAAGGGGAAGTCTACTCACACTTAGGAGCCTTCTTCTTCCTCTACAGTTCCACCTACTTTTTCCTCACGTCCTATTGCGGTGCCTTCAGTTTCCACTCCTATTCGTCTCTTGGGGATTTCGATGGTGCTTGCTTGGCAGAAGGCCAAGTGTTAGGTGTTTGAACTTCCTGTCTTGCCCACGGTGCCTTGGCCCATCCTGTATGGCAAGGGGAAAGGTCCTTATGGAGTTGCCTTTGCGTCTCAACCTCCTACTGCTCTTGCCCCTAGGGTAGCAAATGGGAAGAGTCCCACCGCCAAGGTGCTTGAGTTTGCTTCTCTACCGGTTCTTGTTTTAGTCCCTGCATCTCTTCCTCCTATTTCTGTCTAGGATTCACTCTCTCCAACAAAACAACTTTCATGGATATTCTGATGATAGAACAAGAGCCTCCTACTCCTCAAGATGTAGCTTCTAACTCTTGGAGCCAAAGAAATTGCCTTGTGCATGAGCATAAGCATTGGAGGAAGGCTCTGGCCACTGAGCATGCTGCTTTGTAGAAGAAGGAAGGGGAGCCAACAACCCCTGTTTTGGTGTCTCTTGTTGTGCCCTCCTCTTCCACCCCTTCTACTTCATTTCCCATCGCTTCAATCTTGCTTCCAACTCCCCCCACGAGTGTGGATGACCCTCACCCTAAAAGGGTGCAAGTGTTCATCACTCCCTTGGTTGAGCCTCCTCTCTTGGTGTCCCTTTCGAACATCCCACCTTTTTTTAAACCTATGGATATGCCGAATAGCTCGGTGGTGTCCATTGTGGTTTTATCCTCTTCTTCCTTGCCTTTCGCTTCTTCCATGGGGATCTCACATCCCCCGATGAAGCACAAGTTGGAGGTTGACCCCACTTCTAATGGGGTCAGAAGAAGGGATTGCCTTCTTAAAATACTAGTTCCACTTTGGCTTGCGCCATCCTAGTGATGGAGGTTGCTCCAATGTCCCCCAAGTTTGTCATTGCCCCTAAGTTTTTCAGTGAGGTTGGTAGTGGATCCTAGGCACCTCCTTTGTCATCCACTCAGTTGATACATGACACTCCTGTCAAGTGCATTTTCAAATCAATGGATGATGTCCCGACTTTTTTAATGATTTTTGCAAAATCAACAACGTTCACCTCATAGGAGTTGAGCGAAGAAGACCTTGAGGGGCCTTCTTCCTTGGATCTTGTTGCAAGAGAGTCAGAGGGTGCTCCCCTTGCTATCTCGCTCTTGTAGGCTTGTTTTCCTTCCCCTTATAATGATCTAGATTGGGAGAACGAAGACCTCTTGGTTGATGAGGAATATGAGGGCACCTCTTCTTTATCTATAGATTAGATTTGTGTGTGTGTTGTGTTTTCCCTATGCTTGTTGTATGTGTTCCTAGAGGACCCTTGTCACCCTTATAAGTGCTTGGATAAAGGAGTGTTTTGTTTCGTGAACTTCTGCTATTTGTTACATCATTCTTCTCTTTGTTGTGCCTTGATTTTTGACAATTTGGGATGATGCAAAGTGTTGGGGGCATTTAGGCCCCCCTTCCATGTTGACCCAAATTTTTATTTTTATTTTATTTTCACGTACCCTTCTTCATGATTTGATATGGTAGGGAATTGATGACAGTTCATATATATTATTATACTATATCTATCTATCTATATCTATGAGTATTTCTGACCTCAAAATATCATATCCCCCTATCTCTTGATTTCTTCATCTTTGCTTATGTTTTCTTTTCATCTTTCTCTCTTCTTTGCTTGCTTCATGATGTTGTGGTGCCTATGTGTTGTCCCTCATGTGTGAGACAAAATTTCCATGATTACATCTTGTCATGCATCACGGGCCACAACATCACTTTATTCTCTCTCCTTAGGATGGTTAGGAATTAGTGCTTAACATAGATTAGTTTAATGAATAAATTAACATGCTATTGTTAATTTAATATTGGTTTTGGAAGTTATTTTCTCGTAACTAGTTTTATACGGGAATAATGGCCTTATAAAGGCAATATTATGTAATAGATTTTTTGGTGCAATGTGAATGACTGAATTTTAATTCGAGAGCAATCTCATTTTTTCTCTCTCATTTCAATATGGTATCAGAGTGGGTTTTTTCTTGGACCTCTCTCTGTTCTCTCTCCATTTTTTTTTTTTCATAGCGGTACTTACAATGGTACTGCACTGAATACCACGTGCAAGTGCTATTATTTTCTACGATTATTGCATTCGTCAACAAGTGAGCAATGTAGAACATGTGCAAAACCCTTTTTGACTCCATCATTCATCTACATTTCTTCTCTTTCTCTCCACCATGTTCATTCTTTCCATTGTTTAACACTTTACTTTGTTCATTGCTGTCATTCCAAAAATTTAAAATTTAAGATTTATATTTCCCCCAATTTGTTGCATATCGACTAAACTCCATTGATGTTTTGGTCATCATACATGATATCGGGCATTCTGTATTCTATGCTTCCAACCATTTATGTGGATGTCATTTTTTTATATTCTTTAGTTGGTTTTGTCATAGCCAATATTCCATTATTCACTTCATGCCATCCATTGTTGTGTAATCATATAATTTCCTTCACCTGCTCGAATTGGATTAGGTAGATCCTTGCAGTAATATTCTTAATATAGGAGTATGTCAAGAGTAGACAGAATAAAATATTGATGCAGAAGCCGGTTCTTCTTATCAGAGCGATTCACATTATTGGAGACATTTAATATACTCTCAGTTGTAAATCACATCTTCATCAGGAGCTGGGAAAAGAAAAAGTATGTGAGATAAGACAATAGTGACTTATTCCACTTGGAGTAGTTTGGGTATTAGGACCTCAGAGTGTGTATACTCCCATATTGCTGCCTATTTGGAGACATTCATCAAGCATTGAATTTCCCATTAAAGAAGGTTTGAACAAATATTATTTTGAAAGGTTATTATCAAGCCATTGCTGAAGCTTTTGTCATTCATGAGCCATCAATTATTATTTCTACCACTATATTCTTGATTGATTGAAGCTATATCAAGTATATGTATTATTGATTGTTGTGGGTTTGTGAGCATTGTTGTTAGTATTTCTCATCAAAGTATGAAGATGTTTGGAGGAGGCTTCTGTATTTATTACAAGACTAGCTAAAGCTATCAGGTGAGATAAATGATTATTCAATCCAATATTAAGAAAAAAAACTAAGGCCAACCATCGATATGTTACATCACATAATAAAAGGTTCCTATGTTAGCACTAAAGGGGGGTGTTAGGAATTAGTGCTTAACATAGATTAGTTAAATAAATAAATTAACATTCTATTGTTAATTTAATATTGGTTTTGGAAGTTATATTCCTGTAACTAGTTTTATACAAGAATAATGGCCTTATAAAGGTAATATTATGTAATAGATTTTTTGGTGCAATGTGAATGACTGAATTTTAATTCAAGAGCAATCTCATTTTTTCTCTCTCATTTCAATAAGGATGTCATGTGCCTTTGTGTTCAACACACACCATCCTAAGGGAGGGCCATCATACTACAATTTTCAAAAAGGTGTATTCGGTGGCCAACGAATCCCTCATTGAAAATCCTTTATTTTTCAAAAAAATGTATTCTTCAACAAGGACCCTTAGAGAAATTTTTCTTTTGAAACAGATTCGTAGAGAAAGAATTTGAAAATTTTCCTTTGAGAAGGGAGTAATTTTTCTGATGAAGAAATTTGAAAACTTTCCCTTGCGAGGGACTATTATTCCTTTTGAATTCCTTGATGAAAGAGATCTTTCAGAACCATTCCTTGATACTATAATCGTTTGTGAAAAATATCATTGAATTTCAAACATAATGTCCCTTGAGTGGACCCATCTATCTTGAAGGGTTGTCAAGGGACCCCTTTGAAAGTTTCTCCTTCAATTGTTGAATGTTTGCGTGACTTTCTTCTTGCCTGCATGGCTTTTTTCTATTTAACATATATTATCTATGAACTAACATGTTGCTTTGCAGGATTGAGCACCTGTGAAGCTGCTTTTTCAATCAAGCTTGGAGGACTGAGCATCAAGCACTTGTAAGGACCTATTGGACTCTACGGAGCCTTTCACATCTAGCCCCCCTTAGAATCGATCACTTGGGGCACTTCCTCTGTAGGACTGAGCAGCTACAAATCCTTTTTTTCACCTTCCATAAGACCAAGGTCTTACAGTGCATTTGTTCAACTCTCCTCAGGACTGAGTACCTATGGAGCCATCTCCTCTTCCTATGCATTCGAGTGTGTCAGATTGCGGTTTGCTTCCTCGACAGTTTAGGTATACATTTCTTAGCTTTCACTATGCTTTACCGTGCATTCATTGACACTTATGTTCACTAAAGTGGGGTTTAAAATGCAATGGCATGAATTTGCACCCCTTGAAAATTCCACATTTATGTACCCCTACCTTAGAAAATTAAGTTCGATAATGCAATTCCACGTGCTTCATTCACTTCCCATCCACTTGACTGTTGTTTTATTGTGTCAGTGGAAGATATTCTATTGGGGACGCTAGAGTGACGCATAGATTTTTGTGTGGCACGCTGACATCCTGACAGGATTCCTACCATTGGAATCTGCAAAGGAATTATAATTCTCCATTGGCAACGAAGAGTAATGTCTTTCCTCCCTTGACTGACGTCGAACGACTCTTTTTCCTCCAATTTCATCTTCAAGTGCCTATCTCTTCCATGTCTTGCATTATCTCTTGATCTCATTCATTCTTGGGAACTATCTTCACACTCTCACAACATTTTCAAGCTCTACCACCTCCATTGAAGCTATAAGTTGATACTTTGCTAGTTTTACTCTCTTCATTGTTATGAAAATGTTGGCATTTATAAGCTTGCGAGCTCGCTCCTTCTCATTTTCCTTGAGTTCACGTGGCTGAGGGTTGCTCATCGAGTGAAGACCTTGAATATATCAACTCGTGGGTAGGAAGGTACACTTTCCTTACCCTCTTTTGTCAATTTGTAAATTAGATCAAGTTAAAGTATTCTTCTTGCTATTAAGTTATTTAGTTACTTTTTCCTTTCTATCATTGCATTAAACCGTACTCGTTAGGTTGTTAGTGAGTTTCCTTAGCTTTCAAACTATATTTTACACTTTCTATCCGTACGGATGCCAACACCCAATTGAGACGCCAACACGTTGCTCTATCATCTGTGTCCTGTGTTGGAGTCCTCTGGCAGTGAGCTACTTAAGTCACAATCTAGACTCTAGAAAATCACTCACCTAACTTCCTGAAACATTATGGATTGTTAAGGGACAATAAAAACCTAGTTGTT
The DNA here is from genome assembly GCA_007258455.2 of Sequoia sempervirens. NCBI lineage: Eukaryota > Viridiplantae > Streptophyta > Pinopsida > Cupressales > Cupressaceae > Sequoia > Sequoia sempervirens. Next base: position 29,309 of record VDFB02342296.1, read on the forward strand.
CTTCCTTTTAGCCTCTAAACCTTAAAGTCTCCCAAAACCATTCTGTTAGCTTGAGGTAGATCAAGGCAACCTGTTGTTCTAGATCCTCCCGTGACCTAGGGTCTTGAGTAGTTGAACCCCCTCCTCTATAAAAATATTCCTTTGTAACAGGGACTTCTCTAGTAGAGCACCTGATCATCATACAATGGTGTATTGGTATCTCAAATCCACATACAAAAACACATAACTTCCCACATGTATTTGTTATGCCTTGCATAACCACCCCATTTTATTCTAGAACAAAATGGGTCCCCCTTCTCTTTTTGGTTTCGTTGCCTCTATTATTTGCTTTGACCTTTGGAATTCTTTTGTTTTCCTCCTAATTTTGTCTCTTGTTCTATTTGATTTTGGTTCTGTCTCAACTTGAGTTTGTTTTCTTCTTGCTAATAATTGAATGAAATAATCATAAACAATTGTGTATTTCATTATAATGTATTTTATGTGCTTTTGAGGGCTAATGGAGACCTTGTTTCGCAGGATTGAATCGTGCACCTGATAATATTTCTCAAAGAGCTCAGTTGGAAAGCATTCCCCAGCCCAGTTTGGCACAAAATTCCTCTAAGAAGAAAGTCGGCAAGACCTTGCAATTGTCTCGCCGACTACCAGTGCGTTCAATCCATTGGAAGCTCACTGGTCATCCAAACTTTTCGGTCGCTGTGAGTTCTATGTTTTTCGGCGATTGGAATGATCTCTTGGTTAAAGGGGTTGGCATCGGGGAGAAGTCTTCCCGACAGATGGAGGTCTCACCAAAGTCGAGTGGTTTCGGGGTAAAGTTCCTCTTCGTGGTGATGTCTTGCCGATACAGTGAAGTCTCGGCAAAAGGGTTATCCTTTCGCCATGAGGTCTGTCCGATATGCTAGGGTCTCCTCGAAACACTCTCGGCTCAGTGAAAGGAGGGATTGATCGGTGTAATATCTCACCGATCAAAGGAGGCCTTGGCGACAATAGATGGCGTCGGTAAACTGTCTCACTGACAGGGTGAATTCTTGTCGAATTAGAGGGGCATCAGGCAGAGGATTTATGTTCTGCGTGACAT
>VDFB02342297.1:0-25889 GCA_007258455.2 Sequoia sempervirens
AAAGGACAAGTGTCCTCAAATGGAATTTTCTCATTGGTCGAAAGTGACAAACCCTAATTAGGGTTTTATTTTGTAATCTCGGCCGTTGATTTGAAATCAATCTTGGCCATTGAATTGTAATTGGGGAGCCTATAAATTGAGCTCGCCCCCTCATTTGTAAGGTGTGGAGACAGATTATGTAAATTGTCGCATTGAGACTATTTTGAATGATAAAAGCTCTTGAGCATGATTTGCCTTGAATAACTTCTTATTGTTAAATAGTAAGCGAGGATGCATATTATCTTCCGCCATAGATTAGAATTGAAGTTAGATTAGGTAGAATTTGCTTTGAAAAGTTGGTTAATTGAATGAGAGATTGATCGTACTGATTCAATGGTGAAGTGTAGCTCATACTTTTTTCGAATGGATGATTTGCATTCGATGTGTAAAGTTAGCCTGAGCTCTTAATTGTGGGCGCTTAACTTCAGCCTCATTCGAGGTTTGAAAATTATTATCACAACCCCCTTGAAGATTGCACTCATTTTGCGTATGTTGTCCTGCAGGAGGCGAAACAAAGTGTGGTTTATTTCTCTTCACCGAGTCCTTACTGTCTCTTGAGTTCTTAGGCTTAGACTAGATTCTCTGAACTCTTGTCTTTTTGCCATTTTTTTTGAGATCCACAATTGAAAGTCCTAATTGAGATCCTTTAACAACAAATTCCCTAAATCCTAAACTTGTGAAGATTGTTCTCACGTAAGTCCCCTTGTTCATTACCAGCAAATCACAATGGCCATTGAGCTTATCCACACGTCGAGACCCGACTAAAGAAACCTTGGAATCGCCATATGATCTTCTTGCAATCTTAGCATACGCAGTGATTTTTCAAGAGAGGATAAAGTGTCTTTGGACATTTTTATTCTGTGTGTTCGGTGGATGATAAAACGTACACCAACAGGCTCATCACATGACATCAAAAAACTCCAATCCTCTTCCTTAATGGCGACAATGATCCCTTCAAGGGCTACTATATATTCACTTCACAAAAACACTATGAATCTTCTTCCTTCAAGTGATTTATTTTTACACTTGGTGGCTATTGAACTTTGGCGGATGCAAGCTAAGGCTTAAAAAATAATAAATCGATCTCCTTTGTTCGTTGTGACTCTTTCAAGAGTGGCTCCTTTCTTCTATGACTTGACTCTAATCTTCAAATTTTCTATGAATCTCCTATAGGTGCAGCTTCTACTAGACCTTCAATCACTACTTTGTCTTCACAGTGAAAAATATTCCTTCAGGACCACAACTTATTATTGGCAGTAAGATCTTATCATCTTTCTACACTATCTATAGGTTGGTGTCTTCTAAATTGTCTCCAAATTGGTGGAAGATCTTTGCAGAGTTGGAGATGCAGAAAAATATTAACTTCTACACCCTTTTTTCTTCTCCATTGGTCACTAGAAACTCCTTTACTAAAAATAGGATTTTCCAAGTCCTGCACCCTAAGAATATTCCTCCTATAGTGACCTAAATCCTTCAGCTCCTTTCACCCATGATCTCTCACTCATCTTTCTCTTCAAGCTTCTGCAAACTCAATCAGCTCAAATTCTCAATAGTCAAGTCTTCTACAATTTTTGTGCTTTGATACAAATTGTTGAAATTTGAGATTTTGAATAGATTTTCTCTATCAACAAATAGATGGATCCAAAGATCTTTAAATAGATATCATCCTTGGAGAGGTGTTTCTTGCATGAGACATGACTCTACATGATAATTGTATTAGGTGTGATTAAACATTGCTTATATATTTTATAACACTCTTTTGGTGGAAGATGATCTTAAACATGTGAATGATTCTCTAAGCCCATGGAACAGAAGGTGTGTGTACAGATTCTAGTAAGAAAGGGGGTTCACAATAGAGAAGATGAGCATCTTCTATAGAATATCTTCTTTGGCTATCATGTTTGATATAAAGGTTATCTCTGAGAAGATCTCTTTCTTTTATATATTATATATGATTAAGGTGTTGACTCGTGGTGTCTCTTTTCATTAAAGATATTCTTCAACAAGTGAATGATGCTCTAGGGTCCTAAACAAAATTAATCTGTTAAGATTGTAGCTAACATTTCTTTAAAAAAATTCCATCTACAACAATATTTTTTCATCTTATCATCTAATAAAGTAATTGCCTTGATATCCTTAAAAAACAGATTGTTAATTCCATGGAAGTTAGGGATTGAATACCAATCAAAGCAGGAAGAGCAAGTGTATTGTGAAACCTGTGTAGTTGAGGATTAAGTTTTTCTGAGGTACAAATAAGCTCATATTAGCAAGATCTTTGATCAATATGAAATTCAAGTCAATAACAACAGTCAAAGTTAATGTTATATTTAACACAAAAATTCAGTGTAAGTTTAAATTCTTTTGACTAACTTTATTACATATTGTTTAATCGCTATGTGTGAAGTAGAATAAAATTTGTTGTTATAATTTTTTTCTTCAACTGTATGCACTTCCTTTGAGATTAAGTTTCTAGTGCTTACTGTATCTCCTACCTGGATTATTTCTCCAACAATGACAGAAAAAAAGGTTGTTGATTTCTGTGATGTTACAGGATTTAACAGAAACCAAAGAGAATGATTAAAATACTGTATGCTAAGCCTGTAATTGAAGATTAAAAGGAATACCCTGAAAAGACATTAATTATTTATTAGGATTTGATAACTGTTATGAATTAATGTGAATAAATTACTACTAACATTTGAAATTGATTTGGATTAGTTTTAACAGTAACTAATTATGCACATGCTTATTCAACATGTTATGTGTCTGATTCAGTGTTACAAGACTTGCCAAAACTCGCTGAGTCTGGGCAAGTTGCGAAGCAAGGGACCCTAAACAAGTCCTAGAGACTCAGCTGCCAAGTACTTGCCGAGACTTGCTGAACTCAGCAGACTCGCCAGACTCAGTGAGTCCCGTGCCCCAGACTCGGCCATCACTTTGTGGACTTAAGTTGCAAAAAAAACACATTTTAAACTTTCTTTCTTTTTTTCTTTTTGCCTTTATACTTGCCTCTATTCCTCCAAAAGGCACTTCATTTCATTTTCAAGCCAAGAGAGAAGAGAGCCAAAACACATTTGCATTGAAGGAAAATCAGCAAAGAGATTGAACACCAAACGCTTGTTGAATCGCATTTGTGCAGGTTCGTAGGTGATTTTGCTGCATCTAGAGGAGTCTACAAGGGATTGGAAAGAGATTTCCATTGATTTCAAAGAAGATTGAAGAGGTATGTTTGAGTTTTGAAGGTTTTTTTTGTCTTTTTTTTAACCAAAACTTCATTTCTCTTATTCTTTTCTTCTTTGTTTTTTCTATTTTGTTTTAGTGAAACAAAGAACAAGTTACAAATAAATACAAACCCTAGGTGTGTGTGTGTGTGTTTAAGTTTTTTGTTAAACAATTCCTAGGCATTCTTGCAAAAAAAAATAGTTTTATAGTTGCAAACTTGCAAACCCTAGGTTTTTTAGTTTAATTATAAATTATAAACTTTGAATGCTTAATTTTTTAAATTTATGTGTTATTGCAGCATTGTTTATATCTAAATTGTCTCCATCATATTCACAATGTCCCGAAAGAGAAAAGACCCTTGTTGGAAACATGCCATTATTACCCCTAGGCAAAAAAAAGGAGAAGTAACATGTTTTCATTGTAAAACAACTTTTCTTGGGGGTGGCATTAATAGATTGAAATACCATCTTGCATGTATACTGTGCCGAGATGCTAATCCTTGCACAAAAGTCCTTGCTGAAGTAATGCGTGAAGTGCAAATGCAATTGGAAACCTTCGAGCAACAAAAAGAGTTAAAAAAGAAGCAAAGAGAGGAGATGGCAGCCTTGAGTGGAGTTGGTGATTCGAGTTCTTCCATGCCTCCAATTCCTCCACAGTCTTCACCTTCCATTGTTGGTAGTGGTAGTGGCAGTGGCAATGGTAGTGTTAGCATTGGGCCTAGAGTTCGTGGATCTAGGCTGGATTCATATATTTTGCCATGCACTACTCCAGGTTCCCAACCATCTCTTGAGAGCATGGGTTGGAACAAGGATAAACATGATGCAGCCAAAGCTGCAATTGAAGACTTTTGGTTTTATTGTAACATTGCATTTCATGCAGCCACGTAATTCTTCTTTTGTTTTGTTTTAAAATATATAGTTTGATAGTTGATTCTTTATCTCTTGAATTTTATTTTTAGATCTATGTTGAATTCAAATTGAAATTATACATTTTTCAATACTAATTTAATTTAATTTAATTTATTTGTGTTAGGTCTCCATATTGGCAAAATATGATTGATGCAGTTACTGTTTGTGGGGCGGGGTACAAAGTCCCTAATGATGAAGAGATAAAAGGCCCCATTTTGTCCCAAAAAGTGGCTCATGTGAAAGCCAGAATAGAGGAGCAGCAAGAAATTTGGAGGAAGGGTTGCACCATCATGACTGATGTTTGGACTGATAGAAGAAATAGAACATTGTTCAACTTTCTTGTTTCTTCCTCAGGTAAATATTTAACTTCCTAAAATGCATTGCTTCAGTGATTAACAATCAAGATTTTAAATTTATATTTTATTGAATCATTTATTTTATTTCTTTTTCAAGTCGTACCGTGTTCATCAAATCTATTGATGCATTCGGCCACACCAAAAATGCTCAATCTTTTTGTGAGGCTTTGGAGGGTGTCTTGGCTGAGGTAGGGGAGAAGAATGTGGTGCAAATAGTCGCGGATAATGCATCAAATTATGTTTCTGCAGGTAGATTATTGACGGATAGGCACCCATCATTGTTTTGGACACCTTGTGCTACCCATTGCCTTGACCTCATATTGGAGGATCTTGCCAAGCTTGACTGGATCAAAGTATGTGTGGAGCCTGCAAGGAATATTTGTTAGTTCATATATAATCACATGGGTCCTCAACCTTATGAGGCAATACACGAGACAGGAGTCGGCTCACTCTAGGATAACATGCTTTGCTACCAACTTCATCACTCTACAATCCTTACTACAATCAAAGGGAGCTTTGAGGCGGATGTTTGTTAGTGAGAAGTGGACTTCCTCAACATATTCTACGACAAATGCAGGGGAGGATGTGGCAAGTTCAATTTTTGATGAGCAGGGCTTTTGGGTGCCTACCAATGAGATTGTCAAGGTAAATGTAATTAGTAATTAGTTTAGTAATTCTACATTATATTTTTCATTCTTATTTTTATTTTATTTGCTTATTTTTGTTGACTCTTATGTCAATGTTTCATAATAATTGCAGTTCACAAAGCCTTCAATGGTTTTATTATGAGTTGATGGGGAGAAGCCCGCAATGGGCTACATTTACGAGCGCATGGATAGGGCCAAAGAAGCCATTAGATCCATTTATGGGGGAGTTGATGGTAAGTATCACCCCATTTGGGAGATCATCGATAGACAATGGCACCTCCAGCTTCACAAGCCCCTACACGCAGCAACATATTTTCTCAATCTAGCATTCCAATTCCACAAAGAATTCAAGGCAAATGAGGAGGTTTTGAGTGGGCTCTACACAGTCATTGAGCGGGTGTCTAATTCTCGTGTTGGAGCCCAAATTGTCACCAAGATAGAGATTTTCAAACTTGCACAAGGAGATCTCTTTGCAAGAGATATATGCAAAGATACTCGATCAACATTGCAGCCAGGTAAAAATTTATTAAGGGCATAATAGTAGTTTAAAAAGTAGCACTTGTCAATCTTTTATATTCAATATTCATATTATAATTAAATATTCACAATGAGATTTTTTTTTTTTCTCATACCAGATGCATGGTGGGAGAGATTTGGTGCTACAATACAAATCTTCAAAGGATTGTGGTTCAAGTGTTGATCCAACCATGCAGTGCCTCGAGTTGTGAGCGCAATTGGAGTGTGTTTGAGCACATACACTCCAAGAAGCACAACAAGTTGTCAGTGTTGAGGTTGAATGATCTTATTTATGTTCATTACAACTTGTGTCTTCCCCATAGACAGATATTGGGCACTGACTTGTCACCCATCACGTTGGAGGAGGTTGATCTACAGTCAGATTGGATCACTGAGGCCCAAGATCCTATTTTTAGCGATGAGGACCATGATTGGGTCGACCAGGCAGATCGAGAGGTAGAGGCAATAGCCATGGCAAAGGAGGAGGATAGAGCACGAGGAGACACCTTGGATGCCAGTTTGGGTGCCATTGAGTATGAGACTAAGACACGGGAAAAGATGATGGCTGCAACATCATCCAGGACCTATATTAGACGTCTACGTAGGAGGACTAATGCTTAGTGATGCAGGCTCCTTTGAGCCATAGACTTATAGCTTTTGTTTTACTTTTGTTATATGTTTGGGACTTTTGATGCCATGGATTTCATATTCCATGAGTATTGTATACATTTGACAACATTTATATATCTAACTATTTTGACTCCTACTACTGTTATTGGTATTAAGTAATTACTTATTTCCTTCAGCTAAAATTTGTGTTTATACTTATGTGATCGATATATGTTTGTGTATAGGATCATAGTAGTTTCTATTTCATGATGTTATTGTGTATTTAAGGTTTATTTACTAAAGGGTGCATGAAACAAGCTTTAAATCCTTAAAAATCTTTGAATTTCTTGGGCATTTCTATTTGTCGAGTCTTGGGCGAGTCTGGGCTCCAAGTCTGAGTCCAAGTCAAAAATCAGCTTGTCAAGTCCAAGGCAAGTCCGGGTCTTGTAACACTAGTCTGATTTTATTACAGCAGTTACTTGATGCTATTTTATTGAGTATATTACTATGGTTATTTTGGCAATTAACGTGTTTGACTCTTGTAGACACCTAAAGTCATCCACATCTAACCACACTCGATTTTATCCTCTTCCAATGTTAATTAAATAAGACCAATTATTTAATTAACCTTTTCAACTGTCATCCAATTGTTAAATAAATGCAAATCATTTAATTCATTAAATGATTGTTTAGCCCCCTTTCTTCTATAGTTCACCCTTAAATAAGTTGGGATTTATTTATTTAAGTTCACCTTTCATATTTCTATCATCCAAAAATTAAATAAATACATCTTTATATTTAATTCTCCCAAAAATCCCCCTTAATTAATTAGTTAACTAAAATTAATTAAATAACTATTTAATCCTATTGCATAAATCAAAGCATGATTAATTTGATTAATCATTTGTCGTATCCATTCCACTTCCCCTCAAAATCCTCTTATAAAATCTCAACCATTCATTTCCTCCAATAAAATCTACACCCTCCATCTTATACGTGTGAGATCTCTCACTTGTCAAATCCCGCATCCAGATATGATTCTCACATGTGTGAGGGAAATCACATGTCGAATCCACAGCTTCTTGTGATTCTCACACATGTCAAGTCACACATCCCCATGGTCCTCACACATGTGAGAACTTTAAATTTGCTTGATTCATTCAAATCAAGACAATTTTCGTCCATCCATATCTCCTTGATCCTTGCCCTGTTTGAGTCCACCAATCACAAGGTACCATTTGGAGGTTTCTCTCCTCTAATCTTTCAAGCATCTTCAACCATTGATCTCTTCAATCAATCTCAACCATTGATCAATCACCCTCTCAAATTATAATTAAACCATCCTCAAGCCATTATCATACTAATGAGAAATACAAAGTCATGTTACTAGTTTGAAGAGCAACCACATACCCTTGATCAGATATCTTGAACACAACCACACACATTCTTGTGTGTGCAACAAGAGGTATTGAGACACTTCTTGTGAGGCTTCTCAACCTTGGGCGCACTACCTCTTATAACTCAATTGGAAGTATATTTAGGTGTAGAATAGGAGTTAATCTCATTGTTTATTTCCTTATTTCACCTTCTACATCTTTATCGTATACATTTTCACATCACTAGTGAGACCCCATATCCCAAATCTAATCCTTTTTTGAGATTTTTGTAGTGTCTAAGCTTGCAAGTTCCAATTTGACGTATTTTCCCTATGTTTGACACTTCTGATAAACAAATTCCCACATGTGATCGATTGCAACACCTCTGCTTGATACCTAGGCAAGACTCAACCTTGCACCCTTCATCTGAAATATGCCCCTTCAATTTTTTCCCAAGAAATTCACAAACAAACAACACTACGCCAAATGAATTAGTGTTAGCTCCAAAATTAAAATCCAATTTTAAAAGATCTCAACGCCAAGAATGCACACTCAATCCCAAGGAAGGAGAGGTGTTGTCATATGGCGGAGAAAACTAAGCAATAACTGAAATGAAATTACAATTGAATGGAGCTAGGCGGTGAAACAGCCATTAAAGTTTTCCACACTTCCACTAATACAGTGGGGGGAAGAAATTACAAAACAAACTAATTCATCCGTTGCGGCGGGCATCCACTTGTGAGTGGGAATAAACCACTTTTCAGTGGGTACAAAAGAGAGATTAACAAGTTCTTTTTCCACACTGGCGGTAAACCATCCAAGGGTTAAATTGTTTACATTAAAATTCACAAGTAAATGCAGCAATAAAGATGACTGGATTAGTACTACTAATTCACATCCTTACAATGAAATAAATCTGCAATTTACAAGTGTTACAATGATATGATCAATGCAAATACATGAAGGATGATTCTTCCAACACTTAATCTTCTCAATTATTGAAGATATAAACCAAAATCAGAAATTGAAGTAAATCTGATATGATAATCAGCAAACTGAAATTCTGAACCAGCAATCTATGAAACATCAAAATGAACAAAACTCTTACCACACTCTGCAAACTCCCACCAAACTGAAAACTCATCAATTCACAGGTTAGGCACCCCCAAAATCAACATTTTCCAAGCTCTAAACTTCGCAAAACACCCAGCATGATTTTCAAAGCATTAAATGCATGGTACGGCCCTAGGAGAGGGTCGACCTTGCTTAAAAATTCAACCACTTCACAATAAATTCTGTCCTTGCACAAATGGAGGCGCCTAAAGCATATAAAATGAAAGAACAAATACCCATATGCAAATAAATTTTACCCATAGAGCTGTATTCAAATTCGCCTTGCAGCCATGACTGAACCAGCAATATCAAAACTCAAGAAATCTCCAAAAAATCTTCATCTGTGAAGTTCAATCTACTAGTCTCAAAAGAAAGCTCACACTTCAAAGCAATGCCAAGACTTATATCTGCAAATATCCTTCCGCACTTTGAAAACCAGCAAACATTGAAACTGATAAAATCATCAATATCCTCAACAATGAGGCTCAATATGTACTTTTGAATGAAGCACACTCCCAATTTACCGTCTAGGGAACCATAGTTTCAGGCCCGAAGAATGGTGTAGAAAAGCTAAGCTTCCCCTTAGCCGGATTCTGAAATCAATTCAACAACATTTCGATATCATAAACCAAAGATAAGAAATGAATGAGCAATGGCCTGCTTTTATAGAATTGAAGGTGACTGTTGGCTCTTCAACTTCCATCTTTTTTTCCCTCCAAAAGGGACGCCCATTTCAATTTTGAAATATTTTAACTATTAAAACATTATATTCACCTTTCTAGGCATCCAAGACTTGAGGAGAAATATTTACTTTAGAAATATTTAAATAACCTCTCAATGAGGCATCCACCCTCAAAGGCCACCTTTTAAAACAACTTTAAGTCATTAATACTAGGCCAAGGGGGCAAATAAGAATTATAACATTAATGACTTAGAATAAATCATTTTACCCAAAATGAGCCTCAAAATGCTGAAAGCCAAATATGCTCCACATTGCACTGCCTGAAATGGAAACTGAGTTGACTATTGATGCTACTGCCCAAGATGGCACTGCCAGAAATAGAATTTACTAAAAATAGTAAATTCTAAAAAGTTACTCAATACACTTTGCATGTTATATCATTGTGAAGCTCTCTGAAAACCCAGAAAAACCCCACCAGACATGCATCTAAAACTCTAACATACAAGCCATCAGAAATGCATCAGAACCCCTATAAAATAGGAAATCCTAATATTACCTCTGACGAGCCTACGGGCTTCCGGAAATAGACTATCAATCATTGAAGGGCATATAGCTAAAATGGGGACATTACATCATCTCATTTTGCATGTTCAATTGGTATCTTCTAACATTGTTCTCTACGTGCAGGGATTTCTAATCTTTGGATTCATTTATTTTATTTTCTAATCATATTGGTGTAGATTAACTCGTTAATTTTATGAATTTCCCATATCTTTTGCCCACAAGTCAATTCAACACATTTGCTACCTAAATCATTGCCTCTATTTTCCTACACTACATCTACATCCTCCAAGTTTGATGTTTCCACCTCTAATCAATGCACCCACTTGCTTGCAATGCCTACATTTTCCAATTCAACGTCTTCACTCCCAAAGATAAATCACTCATTTCTCCTATTTTAATCTTTCATTTCTTGATTTTTTCTAGTCCTTTTTAGTCTACCAACACACTAACTTGCTTCTAACTTTTACCACCCGTTGTTTTGCATTTTTTATCATTTTTTGGGAGATTTCACTAACTTTTGTCGGGTTGTTGCATGGGTCTTTGGTTTGACACCTACACTTTCTACTTTTCTGACTCCACCCAAGATCAATGTCTACATTTTGCATTTCACTACATCCACAAGAGTGGTAAACATTGACCCTCCTTTCACTACATCTGTTTTCCCATGTCACATCTATTATATGCTACAACACATGACTTTTTGTCGAGGTTTCCACTTTGTGTACAATTGTTCATCCTTTTCTTGGGGATTAATCATATCACTAATCATGTTTAGTAGTTATTGGGACCTAATTTAAAAGTTGTGACATTTATCTAAGTCCTTGCTCATTTTGTGAATTTTTCCCAAATTTTGCCTTGTGCTATCATTTCCCTCATATGTCGATGATGTCTAAAGTCCAATAAAATATTAATTGTGTGTATTTGTTTGTGGGACATTCATCTTTTTCGCAGGTCTACCCAAGGTCCCAAGCCACATCATCTCTTGCCTTTACCCTATAAGGTCCCCATCCCCTCTAAAACCCCAACACTATCCCCACTCCCCCAAAGCCTAAACCTTAGAGAGAACTCGAGACCCACCATTTTTTCCCAAGTGCAAAAGTTCACCATGGGCCTTCTCGAATTTCCCATCCCTACATCCATTCCCTAGTCCATGGTACTTCCCCAAACCTAGTCCTTCCTACGCTCCCTTTCCCATTCCCATTCCCAAGTAAACTCCTGATTCCAACACTCAAGATCCCTTTCCGTCTAAACCTCAAACCCTCAAAGGAACTCGTCACCTCTGAACAATTTCCCAACTCCTTGATTTGTCCATCCTTCTAGATCTTGGTACCTGCCTTCTCCTATTTCACAATCCCTAGTGCCAAGTTCCTCCCAACTCCCAACACCCAATTCTTCCTCCTATGGTCTCAAATTCCCTATTCCTTCTTACCTCCTTTCCTCGCAAACCCTTTTCCTTCATCAAACCAATATTCTCGTTTGTGGGGTTCTTCATTCATTTTGGATTGGAGAAATCAACAAATGTCAAAAAGACTTTGCATGCAAAACAAAGCATTCTCAAGATAATCAATACAAGAGAATCATGTATCACCTTTTTGACTAACGCTTGTAGAAAGGCCCACAACCCAAAAACTTGTATGAATAAGGATTTTACTTTTACACCACTTTTCATCTTCACAAAGTACAACTAACTCTACAAATGTGGAATCTCGTTCTAATTCTTTGCCTTGTACATGGTTGCAACTTGTCCCATTCATCCTTGGCACTTGTAGAATCTTGAATATGGGATTGCACCTCATCTGATATATCAAACATGATGATCAACTTGGTTTTTTTACTAGCCTTGTCAAACTTCTGTTGTTGATCAACATCAGTTGCATGTTTGCTAATGGTGCAATCCCCAAGGTGTTCAAATTTGAGAAATGTGTTGTCTTTGGTTTACTTGGTAGAATAATTATACCCTCTCAAATTTTGGAAATCTGGCAGCATAATTTTTGGGACACTAGCAACCATGACAGTATACAATTTTTTTTTAAACAATGCTTTGAGTTTTTATCAAATAACTAAAAAATAGACAATTATATAGAGAAATAATTAAATAGTTAACACCTTAAAATCTGAAGCAAAACTCTTTTGGAAGATGTTTAACAATGATAATAATGTTATATTGGGAAATTTTCATCAAAATATTCAACCCAGATCATGAGATATCAAATTAATTCAATTCCTAACCAATTTACAAAAAACAATTTTTTTTAAAGACTGTAAGAGCTGTGTGAGACACATGTAAGGGATGATTGACAATGGCATTTCACACAAAATGTCAATTTCATCAAAAGATTTAACCTAATGATGGAGAAATTAAATTACTTCAATTCTGGTCTATTTTAGGAAAATATTATAGAAGTTTATGACATTTCAGACTTTATTAAATTTAATAACTTTAAAAACATATTGTTCCCTAATTTTATTAAATTAGCATTTCATATTAAAAATACCTTTATGGCATGTTATTGTTGATATGAGCACCTCTGCACATATATGTACAGCTGCTCCTTGTAAGGTTTTCACATGCCAAATATTATAACTTCTTTGTATGGGCGCTTCCTTTCTTAACTTTTGATCTTGTCCTCACTTACCTGCTTGGATTTGAACACCCTTCAGTCCTTAGAACACCACTATTTTCTGCTAGGCCTCTCCTTCATATGCCAACCTCAAGAATATTTCAATTAATTTTAAATTTGTCTTTTGTATGGTGCCCCTCAATGCCAAAAGTCTCACATACACCAATTGCAATTCACTGACAACCTCAACTTGCAGATTGTTGCACTTCTTTACTCTCACAAGAAATGTATGTGCCACTTGAAGCTTGCACAATGGAATGCAATGGCGCCCTTCCTTGGTCTCTTTCCCACTCTCCAAGCTCTCTTGCTATCATACCATTATTCAGAATCAATAGAGCGGTCTGATCTAGATGATCAAAAAGGAAAAGTTAAATTTTTAAATATTTAAACAAACTCAATATGGTTACAATTTATAGACACCTAAAATTGACCACTTCATATCACGTCAAATAGCACTTCATAATATGCCAAAAACATCCATAATTCCCATTTTCACCCCACAGTAAAGTATAAACAAAATAGTTCATATTGGCAATCAAAAAGTATTTATATTCATTCATGTGCAATTACAATATGTTCAGGATAGTGATGCCTATGGTCCCCGATGAAGTATATAAACATGATATTTATAGGACAGCTGACAGTTGTCAAGAACTGCAAACTGTAGGCAACTGGCAGTCTGGCACTACAATTGTCAAGAACTACTTGTTGATTACATCAAGTAATAATTATTTATTTTGCTGATTACAATATGATTTACTTAGTGTATTTAGCCAACTACATCAGCCCCCCTAAAAAGAAAGTCATGTTCCAAATGATTGGCAAACAAAATCAGAAGACAATAAAACATACTATTTACTGAGAAGACGGGTGACAAGACGCCCCTGGAGCCGGGTACCATTCATGGGCATCTTTCATGTACTTGTATTATTTTTTTTATTTTTTTTACTTTTGGGAGTCTAGTCACCATCAATCCCCCTAGGTTGGCCCAAGTACATTCTGGGTTCACCCAAAGTACCACCCAAGAACCCAAGATGCTTGGGTGGTACCATAGGCATACCCACAAGCGCACCGGACCCAAACCAAGATTGCATCTATACAGGTATTGGGGGGAGGAGGGAGGATGAGGCATCAAGCCGAACCCGATAACACAGGGCCAGATTATAAAGACTTCAATATAAGAAGAAAATGTTGAACATAATGGCAAGCTTAATCCTTAAAGGATAGAGAGGAGAAATCTACATCATCTACATATACTATTTAGGACTACATGCTTAAAGAAAGTGAATTGAAGTTCAATCACTAGTTTCATGCATATTTCAATATATTATTTTCTCTAATTGTGTCTTGAAAACAAAAACTTTAAAGTAATCAAAAAGGGTGTTGCAATAACATCTCACCGTTTCTTCTGCACAATATAAATTGGTCCCTATGATACCTGTAGGACCTCTCTTCAACCATCCTACAACATATAATCCATTTATGTATGAGGCATTATCTGGTTTGCTTGGCATCAAGACACGGCCTTTAGAATTTGATACAATGCCTGCCAAATAAAGTAATAATAGGTTAGAACTTGACCCAAATCACTTCCATGTAGAATGAAAAACTCTATGCAAAATTAGCAATGAAGGTGCTTAATATTGATAATACTCACCTCTTATCTTCAAGACAAAGTAAAGGTTCTAGTTAATACTTTCCTTTGAAATTAAATTTGAGAACAATGTTCAAAAGAGAGAACCCATCTAAATAAGAACAAATTTAATAATGTATTTTGTGGAAACACTAGGCTTGAAATACTCTCTCCAACCATAAGTTGAATAGAAATGTTGCTTAGGGATGATGTCACAAACATATGAAGTTATTCAAAGCTGTGGGTTGTGGATGGAGAAAATTTATGAATATGAGTCAAAAAAATTAAAAAAATGTTGATATAAATAGTTAACATATAGAATGGGAAGTCCCCCTCAAAGTGAAGAGTTCAGAAAGTTAGTTGTACAGATGCTGAATGGGTATAGATGCTGAAAGTTAGTTATACAAATCCTCTGTGTTCCAAACTTCCTTCCAACTTTGGGACCTATATAATAGGTGAACCACATAGGGGAAATACAAAACTTCATTACTCCTTGTTCAATGAGTTTTTGAAGTTGCCTTTTCACTTCTTCACATCCAATATGGATTACCTATTCAACCCAATGTTAGGTGAAGTACAATCAGGCAACAACTGAATCTCAAGTTCAACATCAGGTTTTGGAGGAATACATTTAGCCTCTTGAAATAATTCTTTAACTGATTTATTAAGGCTGACACTTTTCCCTCTTGGAGCTTTAGACAGTAGACCTTGAAACTTTCAACCTCTAGTGGACTTCCTTGACCTTCATCATTTAACACAGGTAGCACAAATTTCTTCTTGTCATGGATCAATGATGGCAAAAATTTCTTGTCATAGATCAATGGTAGTACAAATTTCTTGTTGTCACGGATCAATCTCTTGCGTTATGTAGCTGTAACAAAGAAAAGCTTTTCTAAGTGTGATATGTATGAATCAAATAAGGCTTACCATCCTCACCAAGCATCATCGATTCTCTCTCCTTACATAATCATTCCTCCAAGGGCTTTCAAGCAACACTATGCACATCAAAAGGGATAACATCACAAACAACTTGATCAGAATATTGCTTCACAATAGAATATTTAATATCACATTATTTCTCTACCCTCAATGTCATGTCCTTATTCCAACCTACTGGACAAGGATTTGGATGGGGCACTAGTTTCCAACCACCATCAAATTGCTGTTTGAGTAGGAACTAGCTCTCAAAAGGAGAAGAAATTTGCTGTCAAATTTGGTCAACCCTGCTGTCTACGGAGACAAATTTTAGTATGGATGAACAGTGAACAGTAGCTGTAATGGTGAGAGGTAGGTACACCTCTGAAAAAATTTCAAATGAATAACCTTCTGTTTTTTTCTGATGAGGGCCAACCTGCTTTTTAAGTCTAAACATAGCCGACCTTGTTCTGTCTTGTATAGCACAAAATTTCATGTATTTATTTCATGTAATCTTTATCATTATTTCACTCATTCAATTCACAGCAGCAGTCCAGGACAGAAATAGAAAGAATGGCAGAAACGAAAGACTTCAGCAGGCACCTAAGGTAGCATAATAATCTAGGTTGGGAAACAAAGAGATTCAATGCTGGCACAAGGTCAGAATCCGCATGAGTAGGGTTTATTCACCAGCAAAAGGCCTGCAAGTTGAGTAATTGAGAGCAGATGACTTAAATAATGATTTCCCATGATCTGGAAATGGTAGCAAGGCAATGCAATTCACACACTAGAGCAGAAAAATGATGGCAGGAATCATAAATCTGGAGGACTGGAAGTTTGATGCTGGAAGCATTGATAACAGTCATAATGGAAGGTTTTGGTTAAGCAATGTCCAGTCACGTACGTAGCACAGAGACTCAGAAGAAACAAAAGCACTTCAATGAAAAAGAATAGAAGAAAATTGATTTTTATTGACAATGATGGCAGAAATTATAGATTACAAGGAATACATGCAAGCTCTCTACCATGAGGATCGAAAGCCTTGGGACCAAAAAGCCCCAAGTATGTACTCATATTTATACATATTTACAATTACATTTGGCAGCCAAAAATCTACCAACTGTCATTAATGCGGCCACTCTAACATTTAAATTTCCAACTTTGCTGCATGCATTGAATGCCTCCAAATTTGCTTCCAATCCAAGAAAATCTCACAGTTAAATGTAGATTGGATGGTCTTTGACATGTGCACTAACCAGTCCATCATGCAATCCAATAAGCAACTACCACCGCATACTTCTACTATGTGTACATCGTGACAACTATCCATAGCCAAAAGCCATGCAACCCAAATCACACTTGATCTCTTCAACAACATCCACACATGTGCCATGCACATGCACCATCTATTGTGTGCCATCACACAATCCAATATTTGTTGCCCAAATATGTGTGCAAAACTTCAAGATTTATAGGACTCTACTTTTATGCCTATATGTTCTAAATCAAACATCTTGGGAAGAAAAGAATGGACCATGAATTTATGCTCATGCATTGTTTGATTGGTCTGCCATTGCCTTTTCCTACTTGGCAACTTTCAATATACTCAAACACAGTAGCATCCTCAACTCCATGGCCCTTCAACTTGACCAATATTACTCCCTCCTACAAGTCTTTTTGACTCTAATGTCCAACACCTACTCCACTTCCTATCATGCTTTTTCAAGGAACTCTTGTCTCCATTTCTTTGTTATTTGTGTCTTCACTCACATCTTCAAGTCGACCTTCAACATAAGGGTGCAAATTCACAACATTGAAGATAGGCAATATGTCAATCCCTTTTGGTAACTCCATCTCATACGCATTCCTCTCAAATTTGTGCAAGACCTTACATGGTCCTATCTTCTTCCACTTCAACTTGTTATAGGTTCCTCATGGGAACCTCTCTTTGCACAAAAGTGTTCATACCAAGTCACAAACCTAGAATTCTTCTCCTCTTATCTATGCACTCCTTATAATACATGCTTCTCTTCTCTAGCTGCTCACACACCTACTTGTCCATGTCACACATATGCTTCATGAAGTCTTCAACTTCCATACTTTGCCTTTGCTTTACTAGTATGTCACACAACTTCAATACACCTCTTGGACTTTGCCCATAGACAATCTAGAAAGGGTTCTTCCCAGTGCTTTTGTTCACTTAGTTGTTATACACAAACTCCACCTATGCCAATACCAAGTCCAGAAGTCCTACTTTTTCTTCCACCAAACATCACAACGCATTTACAAGGCTCCCATTGACTACATTTGTATTCCCATCCATCTAAGGATGTTATGCTAAACTAAACTACAGCTAGGTATTAGGAACTTCCACAATGTCCTAACCTCTTCCACAATGTCCTCCAAAAGTGACCACAAATTTTGTGTTCCAATTCAACATAGTGGTGAGTGGCAACCCATGCAACCTCACAACCTCTCAATAGAAAATGTTGGCCACCTATGGTGTCATTAGTCTACTTGCAACTTATGAAATGCACCCTCTTGCAAAACCTATCAACCACCATAAAATGAGTCATGGTTGTTGCATGTTCTTGGGAAACCTAGAAAAAAATCCATGCTCAAATGTTTCCATGCCCTCTTAAGAACTAGCAAGGGTTGATATAGCCCTATGTTTTGTCTTCTTCCTTTAATGTAATGTCCTAATTTTCGGTCATGTTAGCTTTGTATTTAGCTTTGGCTTTCTTGGTGACCACCAAAGGGGATGTTTGATGTTCCTAATGAGCTCCTGTGTATTTTGGCACCCTCAAATGTCACCTCCGAATGACTTCTATATTTTTCGCATTTTCAGTTGGTCATGCAGGAAATATTTAATAATTAAATAATTAAATGTAAGTTGTCGAAAAAACATAAATTAAAAAGCAATTTAAATTAATTTTTTTTAATGTGACTTTAAAGTGACTATAATGTCGACAAACTTAATTAACTTAATTAAGTCACTTTTCAGTGAAATAAGGATTATTTTTTAAGAAAGGAATTAAATTAAAAGATGAAATGGAGGATTTCAAGAATTTGTGTGGGGTGTTACAAAAATAGAACAAAAGTGAGTTTTGGGCTCTTTTTTCGATATGCATGGAATTTTGGGAAGAGAAGTGGTTTTGTTAGAATTTACAAAATTTCGTGAGGACGTTAACCTTCATGGAGAATATCATCTTCGAGGTTGGAAAATACTCTCTAGGTGATTGCTGATAGTTTCATTTCAAGAATTGTGTTGGAGTTAATTTGCAAAGAATCAAATGGAGTTTTGTTGATTTGGGGTTGATCAAAATAGACAGCTTCAAGGAGGATAATATTTTATATTGGTTATTGAAAGTCATACCAATATTGGAGACTAGTGATTAACTTTATGGTTTTTGGGTCCATATGAAATACATTTGTACAAGAATGATGGGAGCTGCATAAAACACCTAGGACTTGCGATTCTATTTAAGAAGGTTTAAATATTTTCCAACACTAGTTCTAAGATGGTAAAAATAACATTTTGTGGGAATTAAGGAACCCACCTGCCCTTTTTGGTTGCCATACACTCCATCCTCATATGGATATTCCATGAAGGTTTTATGCCCATCCACCAACCATAGAACCCTAGCTAACTATTCTAACACCTAAAACAAGAGATCATATAAAAATTAAACAAAATCAAAAATTTACAAAACCCGCAAATTGTAAGATTATAAAATTAGATCATATATATTATAAAATTCATATCAAAAAACATTAGAAATTTCCTATTCTTGTGTATCAAGTCTATAGTTGTGTGCCATTGTCTTTAGTTGTTGGGTAACACGTATTATGATGTGCAATAATCCTCAATTGTTGCATAACAAGTTCTATGTTGCTACACAACAACCCTCATTTGTTGCATAACAAGTTCTATGTTGCTGCACAACAACCCTCAATTGTTGCATAACAACTTTTATGTTGCTGCACAACAACCCTCAATTGCTGCATAGCAACTTTTATAATGTTATGCAACAATCCTCAATTGATACATAACAAGTTTTAGTTGTTGCGTAACAAATCAGTTTCAAACAATGTCTAAGTTTCCAGTTTGTAGAATTCATTCTTAAAGATTTCAAGTTCAACAATGATGGTTTTTGGGTGAAGATTTAACTTCAATGCACCCTTATTCAAAGGTTGATACTTAGGTTGTTGCTAATATTTTTTATTTTTATATAAAAGGGAGTGGACACCCAAGTCTATAATTAATGTATCAAAAAAAATTATATCTTTTTAGGAAAAATATATTGATCAAAAAATTACATTGACGACCTCCTCCAAATTCTTAGCAAATGTATCACAAAAAATGGTTTTCACAACTCTCTTTGCTTCGGCCTTCCTGCAATGATGACTCTACAACCACCTTTCCCTAACAAACATGGATTTAAGGTTGGGCAATGCAACTATAATACTCTACAAGCTGAAGAAATTTTGTCAGTAACCAACTTGTGAATGCATGAGCTCAAGACCTATGTGTGGTTGTAGAATTATTTTGTGACATTCCTTGCATCTTCAACCATGTTCTTCACCCAACTAAGTTTCTCAATATAATCAAGAAGAAGGTCAATGCAATGGGCCACACAATGGCTCCAAAACATAGCAAGGTGCCTCCCCTATTGCATTTTACCAGCTAACACATAAGTACTTGCATTGTCCATCATCATACAGACAATGTTCGCCACCCCCACCTCCATCACTATCTCATCCAACAAGTTGCACAAGGTCTCAGCATTTTCACTTCATTAGAAGCATCAACTAACTTCAAGAACACTAATTGTCATCCTAAAGCCATGAGAAATTTGATTAAGGGTTGGTTCTTGCCATCTATCCACCTATCGGATAAAACGTTGCAACCCTCCCTTATCTAATTTAATTTTTTTCCATCTATTACAAAGTTTGTGTTGTTGATTCCATCCTACAAAAATGGCCTACTCAACTCATAAAGGCTCAATGCTTTGAACCTTTAACTTGCCATAATCAATGCAGTGACCAACTACTCCAATAAGGATGTCACAACTAACAACATTATATGAAATGTTGTAGTACCAAAAATTGGCACATGCCAACTTAGCCTCATGATACAATTCCTTATTCCACACAATACCTTCCACCAAAGGTTGTGCACTAGGAATATTGTGAGGAGCAAATAAAGTAGAGGTACAGCTGTCCACGCTACCTAATCCCCACATCCATGACCATAGAAGAAGCAAAGGCCCATATATCTCTCTCTAACCCTGTAAAACTAATAATTGCCAATGCTTTTGTTGCCCTCTTTTTCTCATCTTTAGATCATAAGATGCAAGCCAAGCTTGCACCTCGTTCTCAACCTCCTGAACCTCTTGTGTACATGGCTCTACATCTCGGCAACAAATATATGCAAGGTCATATTTGAGGCAATTTGTCCATCCTCTCGTATCTATCCTACAATAGTTGCAGATTACTTGGCCATGCATTGTACTTGTCATCACATGTTTCCAAGCAAGGTCCCTAGGCTTGCTGCCACCTCTCCTACTTGTAAATGTCATTTTATTTTTAGAAAAATGGAAATTAACCTTAAAAAAAACCAAAAATAAAAGGGAAAAATAAAACAAAAGCCTAGCAAGACAAATGCCTTAAATTTAAAAAAAAAACTAAATAAAACTAATTTACTGAAAAACCTGAGCAATAAATAAAAGATAAAACAAAAACAAAATATAAAACCCTAGCATCTTTCTGAAAAATGCCTTGAAAATAAAACAGTAAACAAACATAGAACATATTGCTGAAAATAACACTACTAGGAGCCAAATAAGACCTGAAACAAGCACTCAAATGACCGCAAACTCTTCAACTAAAGAAAAAAAATGATGAAAATTTTGAACATTTTTAGGCTGAATGGCATCATGCAAATGCAGCCAAATTTTCCTGACAAATTTGTGAATTTTTGCAAAGTAATCAATGAGTTATCCACAAGCCATAGGCCAGTTTTACACAAAAATCTCAGGACCAAGCTATGCATTTTTTGGTGGATTGTTTGTCCATTGGGACTCGCAACAATTTAGTCCTCTTGACAGGCTGTATTTCTTGCATTTGCTAGCAACCATTACGACAGAGATGGAGTCAGTTTGGAAAGCCCACACGTGTTTGGCAAGCAGTTAAGCAGTTGCTATTGGGCAACTGTTGGTATGCTAGTTAGGAACCTCAACTAATTTTGCTAGGAATGACCAAGGAAGGATATAGGGCAGCCAAGGAATTGATTGAAGGGTTCAGTTAGGTCAGGACATACTCTTAGTCTTGATGATTTTTTCAAAGAGCGGAAGACAGAGTTCAAAGTCCTTGTGAAGCATGGTAGCAAAGGGGAGGTAGAGGAGACTGTGGGATTAATGTACAACTCCATTAACAGCATTGATATAGCAGATCTCCGTGTACTGGCCTTGATTTATTGAATGGTATGCTTGTAGCATACCTTTCTGGAGTTTTCACCCATTTGGGTTTTCTCCAAATGAAATATTGTTTGCTTACTGTATGTGTGCCCTATATAAATGCTAATTTCCCCTTTCTGTTATTAAACATTTAATATTGCCGCAAGTAGATTAATTTCTTTAGGGCAGGTTACTGATAGTTTGTAGGTAAGTGTTAGCTTTGTAGAATCCATGTTTAATGATCTCTAGGGTTATAAACCAAGTGATTGTGGATCAAATACCAAACGACATGCAATGAATCAAACCATAGGAGGACCCTTGATCCTATCAAATGTTTCAAACACGATGGTGGAAATGAATGGAGACAACAAGCATTCCTAGGGTGCCCAAGTAACACATTCACCATCAAGCTTTTCCAACACTGTCCATATTTCATTCATGTATACAAAGTAAGTTGAATCTCATGCAGTTAACAACATGAATGAATACAAACATAGAAAATATTTTAGATTTGGGAAAAATACAGGAAATCATCATTAGAATTAAGAATATACAGGAATTAATTAGAAAGTCTTTGAGTTGACCCTTTGAGACGCTGCATACAAGGAAACAGACCCAGGCCCAAACCATGCGGACTTAGAGATCGAAAGTGTTAAAAAGCAAGGAATTGACCTCAGAAAACACTTCTTTAAAGTAATCAGAGGGCTTATAGCCCCCTAAGTAAACAAAAATGATCATTCAACCATACCAAATAAAAAGTATTTAATTAGAAAACAATGTAAAGTAAGAAAGAATGGCCATCATGATTTATAGAGATATTAAATACCTTTTCTCTGATCAAAAGGCAATCCGTCTACATGCAATGACTTGTACCCAACACTTTTGAAAACCAACCTGCAAGTTGGTAACAGAAATTCAAATAAATAGTCTTGAGAGTTTTCTCAATCTACAATTCAGAAATTGTTATTGGGACTACCATAAAAAAGATAAGTTTTATATTGCTAGAAATGCATTCTTTTAAGTGCACATGTATCTCCCTTAACACCTATGGTCAGCCACTTATCCTCACTCTCTGTATAGTTGACGTCAAAAAATGGCACAATTGTTAAGGCAATTTCATACAGTTGAAGTCAAAATATAATAATTCATTAAAAAACAAATTTCAGTTAATGGATAAAATATGTAAGCTCTTTGTTACTAGAATTGTTACTGTCACACAAGAAACTAAAGCATATAGCTAAAATTTGGCATGCTTCTTAAGGGAACCTGATTGTGTTGGCCCTTATTTTATGCACAAAAGAAGGAAATTTATCATAAAAAATCCAATAAGGAATGCTTTGATAATGTTGTTTAGCGTACAATATGATAGGCCTTATAAGGCTATTTGAGAAGATGAGACACAATAAAGTGAAAGAAGCAATGGGTTGAAATAAAGTATCCATATTATTAAAATATAAGAAGCCACTTCTTGATCCTAGGATTCGCCTTAGGAGCCAATATGAGGTGTCTTTGTCATTGATACTGTCCTTCAAGTGATCCAAAGATTACAGCATAATTAAATATATTTATGTAGAAGAAAATGTATATATAGTGTCCTCTCCTCGAAAAAGAAAAAGTGCCCCTATGGGAATAAGCATCTAGACATGTAGCCATAGCTTCAATACAATAAAATTTGCTATTAACCATTACAAACTGTTTAGATCTAGTTTATGAAAGATGTATTTCAGAAACAAAAACAATATGATCTCATGTTGAGTTGGGCGCAAGTGAGTCCAAGGGTTAATCCCAAGGTCCTCCTCATGGTCTCAACCCAAACCTATATGAAGGCGTCCAACCATCTGCATCTCAATATTTGCAACCAACATGGCAGCACCCTCAACATTCACTAGGTCATCTTCGGCTTCCACCAACTTTGATGCAGCAGCAATTCCTCCACAACTCCTACAAACTCAACCCTTCCACCACGATCTTGCTTGTGTTTGCATCTACGGACACATCCAACAAGAGAATCAATCACCATTGGCATGATTTTATTATCTCCTTTCTCTACTTTCAGAGATGTTCTTTGTTTGTTCCATTCTATGAAAATCCCACAAGCTTCCAAGATGTGATGCATCTTCCCTGCCAACCTATCAATATGCCTCAAGGCCTTTGGTTATTCAAAAAATTTAATCAGACCATGAAGTTACTCCACACTACTACTAGGCCCTTGTCCCTTGTCTAGGACAAAGGGTGCAAACGCAAGGGAGAGACAAGGCATTTGGTTCCTATGCCCCTAGTAAAGCCAAGTGGCCCAACCTCTACTTTCACTTGATGAAATGCAAGGTGAGGGGCTAAAGATATCAAACTATGCACTCCATCATCTTCCATCTTTTGTCAACCTACAAAAATCAGGTGTAATGTGCCAACACGGAATAAAATTTTACTTTAAGAGAACTCAATTGGGATTCCAATTTCGAGCCCTTCACAAGTGGTCCCAACTCTACAATCCTAGCCACACACTATTTGAAACACAAGTGGAAAGAAGGTGTGCAATTGAATCCAAACTATGAGAGAGCCCCATCACAAGGGACTTGAGGTGGCAATGGGTCCCCACAAATTGACAATTTCAAAATCATTTGGTATGAACATGCTTCTAACCAAGATGTAGAAACCCCTGTTCTAACTGATCTCTGAAACTGACTATTTTTTTGTTTGTTTTTGAAGTTTTTGGTTTTTTTGGTGTTTTTGCATGAATAATGGAAAATGCGATTTTGGAAGAAAATTGATATAAAATTTCTAACAAATACAATAAGCTCAGATCTAACATAAATAGGCTCAGAAACTGATAACTATTAATTGCATTATTTTTGCCATAGCCATTACAATAAGGAATCTCTGATATGCAGGCAAGATAAGACAAATTATTAATCAAAAACCTGATTTGCAGCAAGCTGAAATCGTCCTTGATCTGGTACGGCCTCAGTAGATTTACCCTTCTCCCTCCGACAGACGCTTGGAAGATAATTCAGGAGTATAGGCGCCAACTAGGTTGAAGTCAGAAGAACCAAATAGAAGGCGTTTTTCTCAAGGCTGAAAGGTACGGCCTTTTCTCAATGGTACGGCCCTGTAGCAGCAGAAATGTACAGCCTTTGAAACAACAGCAGCAAATAAAAGGTACGGCCTTTGGAATGAGTGCCAGATCTTGAAAAGAGATGCGCCAATATTGAAGATACCTTTCCGGATGATTTCCAGACCAAAACCCTGAATATATTTATGACTGTGAAGCTCTGTGATAACTCCTGTATGAAGATATCTCTCTGACTGGCAATAAATCAGCTAGTATTTCACAGCCTCTGAACTGCACACACTGAAGATTGCACATTCTCCAATGCAAGTTGAAAACTGGAACCCTTGGCTCTGTTCTCAGAAGAAAAACTCAGCAAAAATTCGACTTCAATCATAATGGCTCAAATTCCAATGAAAAACCCTTATATTCCTCAAAAGCTCGACTTTTCTCAATTAGGTATCATTTAAATAAATTCGAACTTTTCTTTTTAATATTTCAATAGTTTCAATCTCATTTTTAATTATAAATTATAATTAAAAATGGCCCCCTTCAATGATGGTCGACCCCCTTCAGCACATCACTTAAGTTATAATATTTAAAATATTATAACTTTATAATATAAGCTCCGAATAATTAATATTTAATTAATCAATTAAATATTAATATCTCCCTCAAAATATGTCCGATTCACGAACCGTCTGAAGCTGGCGAATAAGTGAGTGATTCTGCACATGACCAAACCATACTACTAAAAATAGCAGGGGTGCTTCGCTGAGTGCCAAATACTGCTAAAAATAGCAATCCAGGCAAATGGTGTCTGAATGAGCCCGAACGAAAGCCAACTGGTAAAACTCTGACAACCAAAGCCAAGCCAAGCTCCAACAAGACCCTCTATCCATCCCATCAGCCTACGAGGGTCGCATAATAGGCTAATCATAAGCTCTGAGAGATGTCAACTGGAAGGGGACATGACACAAGAGCTTTGCAATCCAACTAATAACTCACCTTTCCAAAATTCTTTGTGCCTAGTGCAAATGGAAATAATTTATCATGAAACATTTCATTCACTTTAACCCTAGCTTGTTTGCAAGCACCTCCTCACCCAAAATGCCCATAACAAGCCCATAGTCCATCATATCTACAATGTGGAATACTATACAAATCCTCTTGTTAGAAACTCC
>VDFB02342298.1:0-24003 GCA_007258455.2 Sequoia sempervirens
TGGATTCCTTTTGGGATTGTTTCTCATGTCTTAATTTTGGAGCAAGGGTTGGCCGTCATGGAGGTTAGAAGTGGTAGTGATGGTTTCTACACCATAAAGCCAAAAGTGATGGCAGTTGAATCACCCTACCACAATCTTAATAGGGTTCAAAACCCCAATCACCATCTCTTTGATGTCATTATTGCATAACCAACTGCACTGATTGATGGAAAAGGGAGGTGGTTAAGTATTGAAGTTGAAAGCTCAAATGGGCATGAAAAGGAGTTTTTAACTTTTTAGAAGAAAATAAGTTAAATAGTAAGTTTACTTGAAGAAAAATCTAGGTTTTTCAAAGTGTGATTGGGTGGTGAGTGTAAGGAAGGACTAACAATAGTGAAGCCTAATCTTGGAAGACTAATAAAGGCACATGACGGTTAGGGATCTCAGGCACCATCACTTTCCTTTGAATTTTTGCTCAGGTATGTGAAGTTTTCATACATTGAAATGGTTTAAATTAAAAAGATTGTGTTTCTTTCTTCCTGAGCATGTTAGTTTGTCACACCCCGTTGTGTTACTACTTATTTACTTTTACCTAGTTGGCTGAAAATGCTTTAGAAGAGTGTATTTATGCTTTATGTGTTTTCAAAATATGAAGAGTAGATGTTGATTTAATTTGAAGTGATGAAATGTGTTGATTATGATGCAAGTGAATGTATTGTTTTCGGCTAACTACTATTGCAAAGTGTAAAGTTGGATGCAGGAAAAGTATCAAGCCTCTTGAAGAGAGGGGAAGTATCACTCAGGGAGAAGAACTTGGTCTAGTAACCTTTGATAAAAGATCTAAATTGAGCTTTCACACACACACTTCTAGTTTGGTCAATTCGAGCTAATAATTGGAAAATAGTAAGTTATCTTTAGTGTTGCTTGCATTTATATTTGTGAATGTTTTTTCTTAGGAGTCTAAGTATTGAGTCCCTTTGAGATGTGTGAGATCTCCTTTGCATGTTTATATTTGATCAATGGAATATATATACATAATATGTATATATATGTAAATATGTATGTGTCAATGAAAAACTCATACACATGAGTAAATGCATGCAAAAGTATACATAGATAGACATATCTACGCATGCTCATGTACGGATTACCCATATGCATGGGAATATTATTTAGACAAGGAGAGATATATATACATACCATGTATATATGTCAATCGATATGACTATGAATATATGTTTTTTAATATAAGGTATGATATATAGTGTATATATATAGTATACGAGTATATGCATATATATATATATATTAACTTATGAGAATGTATTGACGAAAAGGATACATCCATACTAGTATGTATATATATATACATATATACACACCCATACATCAAGATGTGAATGTGTATTCGTATATCAAATAATGCATGCATCATATAAACTTGTGTAATGAGATATACATATATATATATATATATCAACGTATAACATTATGTATATATATACATATATATAAACATTATATACATGATAATATTTTCCATAGCACAAAATTGTTTAACCAGCACATAGCATTTAAAACATAGCTTATGCTATGTATTGCGTGCAACATAGTAATAAAGGGAATGTCGCTAAGATGAAGCAACACATACATTAATAAGTGATGCTTAAAACATTTAAAGCACGTTGTATAATGTAATATGGACATTGCCATATGAAAGCGCTTAGTTTCCAATGCTTTCCAATGTGTAAATAAAGCTACTTAGACTTTGTCAACATAAAAACAACAGTAAATACTCATGTTTATTAAAGTATTGACCAATTCAAATAGCCCACAACAACCCTTGTAACAAGGCGCGAATAGCATAATGTGGCACCAACTAAGAATGGTATGAATTGATTAGAAGTCTATCTTACAATATGAATTTCCAGAATGTGAAGTATTTTGAAATATGTAGAAATGGTCAAGCACACAGCTATGCCAAGTAAGTCAACCTTTAGGAGGCAATTACTTTGCATTGTTGACCATCATTCTTGCTATCTATTTTAGTATCAACTCATTCACCTTGGTTGCATATGTGTTTATTGTGCAATGAATTTTGCTTGTTGTACTTTGTGTAAAGATCTATATTACTTGAAGTATATATACATATTCCATATTAAGGAATGGGTGGATATAGTGGGAATAAATACTATATTGGGGTAATATCTTTCATAGCTTATGTTTAAACTAGTTGAGTCTTAGAGTACTATGATTTACTTAGTAGATGTGTTAGATAAACGTAGAGGCAATAGGCTATTCCTGGGGTTAGGATAATCCAGTGAAGGGGATAGCCTATGCATAGGTTATGAATGGTCAATACAAATCGAGCTAGGAAGGTGGGTGAAGTATATGAAGTCCACTCAAAAGACTGGGTGATGAATACTTTGGCTAAAGTAGTGTAAGTTTCCACTATTTACATTGTCAGTTCACTGTGATCCAAGTTTACAGACTAGGTAGAGGAATGGCATATATGTAGGTTGCAGCCATTGTGTGATAGATCTAGATATGTAGGACACAACACCAAGCTCAAGAAAGGTCAATATTTATTATGAGGTTACCAAACCAATCTCTTCATCAAAGGGTAGGGCCATCTATCAGTTTGATAGTTGTACGGGGGATAGCAGTTAGTCCAAGGTTGGCGGAAAAACGCTTGAGTGATGCTTCTCCTCATCAGTAGGCAACCAAGATTTGGATGGGGATTTCTAGGACTATTTGCACATCTATTTCAAGTAAGCTCCACGGAGCCTTGTTTATGTATTTTGTATCTATTATGATGGAAAGATTGTAAAAAGAGAAATGATATCATGTTATCATGTACTATGAAATCATTACTTTGGAAGTTGTAATACTTTGATGTGATGCAATGGAAAAGTTTGGAAAGTTATTCTTTCAAATGTGCATGTTATCTTTATAGTTTTGAAAAGAAAAATTTTATTGCTCATAACGATTAGATGCTTAATCTATTTACTTGAGGTTAAAATTTAGGAAAGTTACTATGTGGAACAATGGGCATGTTACACGTGGTATTAGAGCTACTAGGTTTATCTCTAGAACCTATGTGCTTGCTATGTTTTCCCTTCGAACATTATGAAGTTTAATGTTTGGAAAATTCTTGTGCTAGAAACGTGCATCGCAGGTTAACTAAAAGAAAGTTAATGATTGGAAATGAGCGCTACCTATGGGTCGAGAAGGAAAAAGAGCCCTTGTTCGTTCCATTGAGGGAATCAACTATGACAACACCATTTGGCTAAGTGATACTGGGACAATTAGTCACGCTCTATCACAGATTAGTCAAGAGAAAAGAAAGATGAGAGATGAATCCAATTTTAACAACTTACCATTTGTCTCTTCAGGTAGGTTGGACTCATTATCACTTTCTAGGGATATTCCCTCAGAATGTAGTGTCAATCCAACGTTGATATTTAGGAATCCTCAAGTAGTGCCTTTGGCTGAATTAATTGTTATAGCCTCTAGTAGTGAATCAGAGGGATGCATCCCCTGAAAATATTTATCAGAAGATAAGTCTAAAGGTTACTATCCTTTTTGGGATAGGGAAGAGAAAATAAGAGATGAGAAAAAATCTAAGGGGTACATTCCTCGTAGTTATATATATCTAAGAGTGAATATGATGGATACTCTCCTCTTGACTATTTGAAGTCATTCTATGTAATAGAAAGGATATTGAGATCCTTATTAATAAATGAAAAATATGTTTTATCAAAATTTGTGTATTAGAACCTCAATGAAATTTTATATGTGAGTATATGCTCTTTTGAAATGTTTCCTATGCATTTAGTAAACCAAGATAACACCTAATTAAAGATGAACCTCCAGGTATAACTATACTTAAGACAATGGTTAGGATAAGAATTAATCTTGGAGGGAGCCAAGAAGTTGGACAAGGTCCAGATAATTCCAAAGCCAAGATGGGTCGACTTCTAGCAATCATGGATGAAACTAATGCAAGGATAGGAAACCTGAGCAAGAAGTGAGGGGAAAAGAAAGAATGGAAGAAGAAGAAGTCCCACAAAATGAAGAAGATGAAGAAGTTCCCAACAATGAAGAAGGAGAAGATTCCAGAAACCACACTAAATCTAGAGATCAAGAAAGTGTTAGAACTCAATCATATTTTGATGGAACCAAGATAAAGCATATGACAACTAAGATATATAGGAATATGAGAAAGATTACTCCTAAATTCGAAGGAAGCACCAATGGAGAAGAAGCTGAGGCATGGTTAATTCAAATAGAGAAATATTTTGAAATAAGAAACTATTCAAAAGTCACTAAAGTTGTGTGGGGAGCATTCCAGTTAGTAGGAGAAGCCTCTAATTGATGGATGAACAAGAAGATGGAACTTGGAAGCAATTCCTTAAAGCTAACTTTGAATGAGTTTGTTGATATTTTTTGAAAGAGGTGATTACCCCAACTCTTTTTTCGATCAAAAACTCATTGATTTCCAAAAATCTGAAACAAGGAGATATGTCAGTGAATGAATACTAGGAGAAGTTCACTCGTCTTTTGAGGTACGTTCTAATGTACCAAAAGGATGAGCGATTTTGAATTAGAATTTTCATTATGGGACTAAATACCCAAATAGGTGGAGAGGTGGATGTACATGGTTCGGCCACTATGGACCTAGTTTAGGAGAAGGTAGTCAAGCAAGAGAAAAATCTCAAAGCCATCTTGTTCTATTGGGAGAAGAAGAATAGAAATAAGAACGAAGGATCTCAATTTAAACAAGCTCCCAAGAATTTTAATGAGGGATAGGAATTTCAAAAGCAAGGGGACAAAGGATCTTGCAATAATTGGAGTGAGTCAAAGAAGGATCATCAAGGAAACAACTACAATAGTGGTAATTATAGAAAAGTTGGAGGGAATAGTGGTAATACTGATAGGCCAACAAAAAGAAGAGGTCTAGTAAAAGGATGCTATACATGTGTTTCAACAAAGGATCCATGCAGCAGTGGACAATCAGCAAGTTGAATACCAAATCATCCCAATGGAAACTCCAGGCACTTTTTTTAGTTTACCTATTTCCATACTTATAAATATTGGAGCCACAAAAAAATTTATTTCACCTAGAGTAGCTAATCAGATTTCTAGGAAAGTTGGTTTTATGGAAAAATATTGGGTTGTAGAATATACAAACCAGGTAAGAGCAATGGTAAACCAATGTTTATTTGAGGCAAGGGTTGAACTTCCAAGTTTCTCAATAGAAGTAAACTTGTATGTAGCACCCTTAGGTTTGCATGACCTTATCTTAGGTATGAATTGGCTATTGACGAATAGAGCTAAGGTGGATTTCTATGCTAAAATCATAGAATGTCTAGATGATCTAGGTAATCCAGTATCTTTTCAAGGAACACTTAGGGAAGTAAAACTGTGATAGATTTTAGCTATGCAAATGCATATGGCGAAAAAGAAAGGTTGCCAACTCTTTGCAGTTAAAATGGATAAACTAGAAGAATTCAAGGAAGTCACTCCTCAAGATAAAGTCATGTATAGTGATACTCAATATTCTCAAGAAGTTGAAGGAGAAGTAGTGGAGTCTGGAGAAACAGATATGGATAAGTATCCAATCTTACGAAAATTTGCGGATGTCTTTCTAGAAGAACTACTTGGACTGCTTCCCAAGAGAATATTTGATTTCTCCATTGATCTAGTACCAAGGTCAAAAATTGTATTTAAAGTACCCTATAGGATGACTACGATGGAATTAATGAAGCTTAAGGCATAGTTGGAAGAGTTGATGTCCAAAGGATTGATAAGACCTAGTGTTTCACCTTGGGGAGCGCCAATGATCTTCATGAAGAAGAAGGATGGTACCCTATGCTTGTGTATAGATTATCAGATGCTTAACAAAGATATGATAAAGAATAAGTACTTGTTGCCACGTATTGATGATCTTTTCAATCAGATGTGATGAACGGCAATATTATCAAATATTGATCAAAAATCTAGTTATCACTAACTAAGGATCAAAGACAAGGATAGTTTTAAAATTGCTTTCGAGACTAGATACAATCATTATGAGTTCATAGTCCTATCGTTTGGACTTACAAATGCACCAGTAGCATTCATGAACCTGATGAACAATGTATTTAGAGATTGCTTGGATAATTTTGTATCAGTATTCCTTGATGATATCTTAATCTATTCCAAGAGTGAAGAGGAGCATTGTAAACATTTAGAGATTGTCACGACCCCTATTTTCAATAAGTAATTTATAATTCAATAATACTATTTTAAAGCATCTAGTATTTAATTTAGTGAATGATTATATTGTTCATATGTTTAATTAAATTTATTTGTGGTGTAATAAAAGTACAAAGAAATAAAAATAATTAATTATATTTTAACTAGAGAATTTCTTTTGCAAATAAATGATAAGGAGTTGTTATTTAGAATAATTATTTTTAAAATTGCAATTAAATGTTACCCCTTTGCTAACTATTTGGAGTAAATATTAAAATTACAAATAAAAGATATTTCGTTATTATTTACTTGGAATAAATATTCAATTTGCAATTAGAAAATAAATAAATATTGTGCATGAGTAGCGGAGGAATGTGCATGGAAAAATAAAATTTATTATTTTTATTTTTATTTTTATTTTTATTTTCAAGATTAGGTATTGGGAAAAACTAAAAGAAATCTTTAAAAAGAGGAAAAAGAATAACGGAAAGGGGGATACAACTGGTTTCAAAAAATTTCTTGATTTGCTCTGCAAAAGATAACTGAAAAATGGTTGTCGGGAAGAGGGTTTCCGAAACACAGTAAACTTAAAACGGTGGAAAGAAGAAGAGAAATAATTCCAAGGAAAAGAGGAAAGCCTCCAGCAAAAGATTTCCAACAATTTGGAATGGGAAAGAGAGGAAACTAGAAGAGGAAATTTAATTGGAAAGCATTTTCTAGGTTTTTGATTCATCTTTCCAATGTGTTTTAGTTTCAGAAGTGGAAAATTGATGCTTGCCTCTAAAAAGATTTATTCTCTTTTGGAAACCCTTTTAAAATAAAAACAATTATAGAATTGTGCAATACTGTAGCAATGTTTTATTTGTTGTGAGTGAAATTCAGATTCTTGGCTGTATAATTTGCATTTTTCCTCTTCCTATTATATAAAACTACATATATATTAATCTGTTTGCACATATATAAATATATATAATATTATATATATATATGAATACAACTGTTGTAAATTATGAAGTTGAATTGCAAACCAGATTATGTTAATGTTATATATATATACCAAACTGTGTATATATATGTAAATGTATATATATTATTATTATTATTAAATTGTATTTACATTCCCTTGTGAATGATTTGTGGTTTTGAGTCAAAAACATATTCTTGAAGTGCTGGTTTTGAATTCATGATAGTGTTAGATGAGTGTTGGGCTTTTGAGAAATGTGAACTTCAATTTCCTTAACCAGTTTAAGTTCTGCTCATTGGGCCTTTAAAATCGTAGCCACACACACACACACACATTTTATGAAGATTACTTACAAATGAATTTGTTTAATTTAATGATAAATTGCATTTACACACACACACACACACACACACACACACACACACACACACACACACATATATATATATATATATATTTGTGTATATAATATGAAACATGCTGAGAAATAGATCAATGTAGAATTTAAATGAGTAGATATATATCTGGCTGAAAGTGGTTATTTTATTTCATTGCAAAAGTGATTTTGCTGAGAAAGTATATATATATACACACACACATATTAAATCAAACCAATTTATATCATTATGTATGTTTATGACATAATGTAGACTATTTCAGTTGAAGATGTAAATTTCGGTATGTCCATTTATTTATAATTAAATATACCATTTCATTACAAATGAAATTACTTTAGTTCATAAATATGTTTTTCTGGTTCTATATATATATATATATACACACATTATGTGTAAGAGCTGGAATTAAATTTTGAAAAAGAATAGTTATAAAAATCTGACATAGAGTGATGTATTTATGTTTTTAATTGATGTATTACTGAATATATACATATGTATATTCGTGAATGGGCAAGTTTATTTTCTAAAATGTAAATATATTTATGATCTGAAAGTATTTCATTTGATTTGTATAAATCTGTATTTTTTTTTAGTAAATCATTAAAATTAGAAAAAAGTTATTAAATTCTTGTTTGCAAATAGAAAGGTACATATGTGCATTCAATTGTTGCTAGTCCTTGGAGTACTAGAAGATTAATCAAACTGAGTCATTTGAGAGATGTTAAACTAGATGTAGAGTTTATTTTTTGTGAACTAATCTCTTATGTAATCAAATAGTGAACCCTGGAATTATAAGAGTACTTTAGAAAGAATAAATATTTAACAAAGTAATGAAATCAAACTAAGTTATTATATTTAATTTTAAAATAATATTTAATATACTTAATTGAAGAAAAATATCCTAAGTATGAGATTCATATAGGAGGACAAAAATTTAAGATTTGAATATGAAATTTGATCTATTTTATAACTCTTGATCAATATATATATATGTGTGTGTGTGTAGATTGCAATTAATCTACACATATTATGTAAGGTGAATCAATTGGGGATTTTATAAAAAGATAAATAAATGTTAAATCATACCTTGCCTTATTAAAGTTTAAGTTTAATGATGACATTCTTCTCATGCATCATGGTTTATCATGCACATATGGAGAAAATAGGAATTACCTCATTTAGTTGAACTTGAGTTTTATTTGCATAAGAATGTACACTCATATATATATTCATTAGCTTATATATGTATTCTCATACATACATGATCTATACCTTCTAAATTCCTTTTTAGTATTATTCTCTTATTGATAAAACCTCTATGAATCATTGAGTTTAGAAGTAAACATTCTGCTTATAATTGTATAGGCATGTGTGCATCCTAACAGGACTAGAATTACTTTCATGAAGCTTTACATGATTGCAGTGTACTTGTGTGATTATTAAGAGGTCATTAGAAGTAGAATTGTCTTATTTGCAAATACTTGGGAGTGATTCATGATAGTGTTGGCATTACCTTAATTTCCTATGCAAGGATGATGCATTGGTGAAACAATTAAATGTTACTTGTAGATTTATGTGACTTGTAAAAGAACTTCAACATGTTCCTTGTGATATAGAAATATGTAATGAATGGTCACTAATGAAGGTACAAGGTCTTTTTTTATATACTTTGATTCATCGAATGTATATTACTCCATTTGAATTTAGTGATGAAAGTAATTTCTTTTATTCCACATCTTTTTATGACTATTTTATTCTATCAAATTATTTTGGAAACTAATGAATATAGTTAGTAAATGAGATTTCCAGTCCTCACAGAGATAGTCCTCCAACGGTTAAGAGAGCATAAGCTTGTGATCAAAACGATTAGTATGGGTCGATTACGCTTGATCCATGAAGAATCGAAGCATAACAAAGCCACTAATGTCAAATCTCAACAAGATCATTCAAATGAAAGATAAACTAAACATTTATCAAAACTAAGAATTCTAAACTACGAAAGTGTTTAAATGTCTACTCTAATCCATCTAAAACTTATCCTGTTGTGGGAGTGCTGTCGCATTAATGTGAAATGGCAACCCTTTCCCAATCTCGTGGATAATTGAGCTTGTTCCAATCAATTTTATTGAAGAAAACTAATGGAACGGTTGGGAGATGTGTATGAAAACATTATTTTAATCTAAATGAGCACGATGCAAGCTAATTAAACATGATTTTATGCTAAATGATGAGGATATACAAATGCTAAGATAATGCTAAATGGATTCTAAACTAAAAGTTCAAAACCCTAATTAATTAAACAAGCTAAATGGATGCATTATGTGATCATGAAATCCATTAATAGAAGCTTGAAGCTACTTAATGCAATTAAAATGAACTAAAAGATGCTAAATGTGTGCTAAATATGAGTGTGAGTGTGAGTGATTTCAACGACATAAGTTTTCTCTAAAAGATGGATCCATTTGTCTCCAAATAGGGACCTATTTATAGGAAAGCAAATGAGAAATGAAGGGTTGAGATTGAAAAATATAATCAACAGTCAAGGATGGAAGAAAGAAGAGACATGGATCATGGATTCTCATCAACATGTGAGAATGCAAGATGAGATTTAATCAAGGGTTCACATTCCTTCCAAACAAACACACTTTTGACTTGTACAAGAGGTCAAAAGTTAATTTGCACAAGAAGTCACAAGTTAACTTGCATATGAAACTAAGTGAGAATATTCCCTTTTTCAAATGATTGGAGGAAAGAGAATATTCTTTGGAATATTCTCATGGGTGAGGAAAAAAGATATTTTGCAAATTAAAACAA
Organism: Sequoia sempervirens; assembly: GCA_007258455.2. NCBI lineage: Eukaryota > Viridiplantae > Streptophyta > Pinopsida > Cupressales > Cupressaceae > Sequoia > Sequoia sempervirens. The sequence continues at coordinate 10,396 of VDFB02342298.1, forward strand.
AGTTTAATTGTGCAAAATGGGAAGGAATATTCCCTTTTTGGAGGAATGTGCAAAGGAGGAATATTCCCTTGCAAGTGGGAGGAATTAGATTAATTAGATAATTGCTAATTAAATAAGGGTTTAACCAACAATTAGGGGATTTAGAAGAATAAAGTGATATTCACTAAATTAAATGATTCAATGAAAGGGGGAAAGGTGAAATGACATTTAATTAAATAATAGGGTTATTTAATTAAATAAGAAGACTTAGGGAATTAAATTAAATAGTTTGATTTATTTAATTTAATGAGATGAAATGTTAGAGTGAAAGGAGGGAATTAACCAAATTAAATGAATTAGGTTAATAGATGCAAATTATGGAATTAATTAAATAGCTAGGATAATTTAATTAATTAAGCGAAAAGAGGATGGGTTTCAAGAGGAAATGATGTTAGTATACCTGATTTGAGTGTATGATATGACTCGGGACATTTTTCAGTGTCTACATTTTGCCCCTCTTTGAAGCAAGGTACCTACTCCTTCGGTTCAAAGACTGATGCTCTTCGGATAAAAAATTGTTGCTCAAATAAAAAAATATAAATTTTCTGATTTTTAGATGCCCCACTATTGAAGGATAAAGATGATTCCCTGCCCCCTCGACAAATTGGGCAAAAATTTTGAATTTCGGGTTGATTTCTTGATAAAGGTAAAAGGTTGCCCCAGGGGTCCATAAAAGCTCCGGGATGCAAGAAACATGCCAAAAATGCAAAAAACAATGCAAAATAAGCTCCAGTTTGGAAAAATTGGTGAAAATGATGATAAACCCTAGCTTTAAGGTTAAATTAGGGTAAAAAACCCTAATTTTGATGCATAAATAGGTGAGGAAGGGTCCTTTTCAATTCATTTGTGCATTCACACCTTGAGGATTTCTTGTTTTTTGAGCTCTAACCCTCCAATGAAATGGCGCAACGATTTCTCTCGCGACACATTTATGAACGAGTTCAAGAGTACCAGAGGCTTCCAGGCATAGGATCACTGGTATGTGATTCGAAACTTGATTTGAAATTTGACTTTTTGATGCATTTAATGCCTTTTAGAATTTAAACTTTGGTGGCATCACTCTAGAGCAATGCTATTTTGAGAATCGGCAACACTAATTTGAATTTTAGAAATGCATATGTGTATTGTAGCATAGCTCGCAATTTAGAATTAGGGTTTTCATTTCTAAATCGTGACACACTTTTTGATTTGAAAATTAGGGTTAGGGTTTCCAAAGTTTAAATCGTGACACATGTTTTTAGCGACGTGACTTGCGATTTTGCATTTTAAATGCCTTGAAAGTTGCAGTTTAGAATTAGAATTATAGTGACGCTATCGTAATAGTGACACTATCACAATAGTGACACTATTATCATTTTAGAGATGAAAATTCCAAATCGAGCCAATTTTTTTTTGAATTTTTTATGTCATGTGCTTCATGGGTGCAGGAGGTCATTTTACCTTTGATGTCTTGTGAGCATCAGCCCACAGTTTTGGAGAGACTTGGTGATTTATCTGAGTTGCGACAGGAGCACCTGGGGGAGATTGGTTTATGGTACATCACATACATGCCCATCGTCTGGATACACTTGGCTATGATGACCGCACTGTGCGAGTGATGGCACATCGAGTCTTCGTCGTTCCACCTTCCCATAGGCAATGTGACAGTGACACTGGAGCATGTATGGTGGATATTACATTTGTCGATACATGGTGAGCATGTGATATACGACTTTGATACCATTTATGATGCCTTCCATGAGGTGATGGAGTTGGAGGACATTGTTCTAGACACTTTGTAGATCGACCTTGAGATGTACAGAGGTCAAGTGCCCACTTTCAGATTGACCATTACAACTATTATCTCAGGCTTGGTTGCTCCTGACCGATGAAGCAGAGGATTTAGCCTAGGATGGTGCTTGGCGTGGCATAGGATTCTCTTCAGGAGTACATAGTATGCATGGGGGCCAGTGATGATGGCCTCTTTATACCATGATATGCACAATTTTGTATACTGTGATGGTGAGCCATTGGGACACGAGTCACCTTGCTACACATTTGGGCTTGGGAGCACATCGTTGTTCTTCGACCGATTGTTCAAATGGTGGATGTGTAGCCAAATGATCTTGTTGTCTGGAGATACAGGGCTGCTATTACACTCCCATCTTACAGGGCAGCTTGGGATTTTGTACCGATGCAGGGTCATCGACGATATGACAGTCTTTAGATGGTGACCCTGGCTTCAAATGCCAGCATGGTATGATGATGCACACCAGCTCTTCTTTTCCTGACAGACCTGATATATGCAAGGTCGAGAGCACACCACTATTGAGAGATATCTACCATAAAGGGTGGCCAATCAATTTGGAGAGAGGTAGGATAGGCCAGATGATGCATACAAAGCCATCTTTGTCAAGTCAACATGAGAGGTATCCACATGGGACCCTACGATCCCAACCCCTAAGGTGGTTGAGGGCTTTCAATAGTTGGTGGCTCAACCATGGGCTTATGATTAGGGACAAGCAGACGCTTAGACGACACCTGCATATGATGCATGGTTCTCACCGGTTGACAAATCCAACAGGTGCACCTCCACGAGGGAGACCGCAAGGGAGGGGTGCAAGCAAAGGCAGAGGTAGGCGAGAATATGGCCAAGATGGCCATGATAAACAGGATAGATAGGTCCCAGGAGCACCACCAGGGCATCAACAACCTCCCATTCAGTAGCAGCTAGTGTAACCACCACCACTAGGGTTGGATCCCCAATATTTATAGATACAACAGCTGTAGCAACAAGTACAAACTATTACAGATGAGAGGGATCAGGCCCATCAATAGGTTTTGGTGATCACTGCTAAGATAGATCAGGCTAGACAGTACATAGTGGCCTTGATAGTCGAGAGAGACCAGGAGTTGTAGCTTAGACAAACTGTCGAGATGCAATTGGCTCAAGAGGTCAGATGACGTCAACATCTTGAGACAACGACAATTGCAACTTAGGGGTAGACAGTGTCTATCAGGTTATACAGAGAGATTGTTATTGAGGCAACCTACTATAGGATGCATTATCACAGGGATGTCCCACAAGTGCTCAGACAGCTAGATTATTCTCAGAGGAGTGGGGCACACCCTAGATCATAGGATCAGCCAGAGAGACATGTTGGGGAGGGGAGAAGCCATCAAGGCTAGCTTGATTGTACAGACACTTTTATCATTGCTTGATTCTTTTATACATATATGCATTCATGGGCTCATTTTTTATAGCCTTGTGGATATTGTATTTATGATCAATATACATACACTGATTCAAATTTTGTACCATGATAGTCAGTTTTTGATATATATATGATACGGATACAGATTTGATGTGATGTGATGTGTTTATTTTATTGCATGCTTATGAATGTATGGATGCACTCTGATGTGAGATGCATATACATTATCATGTATGGATGCAATTATTTTATTTATGCTTATGCGATATGTGATGGTAGATGATAATATGAGATGTAATGTAATGCAATGGATGGATGTATTTCTTTTTTAGTATCTTTTTATGACATGTTATGGGATGGATGATATGATATGTAGATGTTATGCTTTATGTAAATAATGTGGATTCATTGGTTTTTGTGTAGTTTCTTATGTAATTTTTATGAGATGATGTATGCATATGGATGTATGTATGGATAATGCAAATGTTCTTGCTTATTATATGATGATGTGGTTCATGTTTATGATATGTGTGCAATGATTTAAGGTTTTTTAGAATAACAAATCTATATTATTCATCACAACTTAAATGATAAGGATTATGCAATATGTATGTATGTTGATGATTTGTGGATACATGATGGATGCAATGATGAAGTTTTTTTTTATTGTCATGATACCAGGTTAGCGTGGAGAGAAGATAGAAGAAACAAGATGATTGACCATTGACTTTGATGATTGTTTCAAAAGTTCCAACAAGTCTATGATCCACTGAGACTTTATTAGAGATGGTGATGAGAAATGCATGATGATGATTTGCTCATATCTCAGGATCAGGATTTTTTCGTCATTCCTTATTGTTTGATAAAACACATAGACACAATGCATCAAGGTTTTAGTAACTAGGATGACGTTGTATCTAGTGTAATGGACTTTGACTCTATAAACAAATAGGATAGTTCTTGTTCACATCTTGACATACGGAAACCTCATTGGAATGTGAGTTATAAGCTTAGAATATATTGGACCAAAGCATACACAATAATCAACAACCTACTCCAAACATCTTCCCTACACACAACTAAGCAAGTATGTGCCAAGATTATTTTACAAGAGTGTGTAAAAGCATAGAAAACAAAAGATAATGATCGATGCCCCATTCCTTTCTCTCTAAATCATTTTAGATATACATCATCGAGAGGTCCTCAGAATGGGTCATTAAGATAAATCAAAAGAAAAGATCAAAGACAAACAGTCAATGTTATCTATATCTCTTGCCAGTTTATTGTAGCTAAGGTGATACCTGATAGTGATGTCCATTGAAGGAAGGATACATCCTAGGACTTGTTGATTAGGGGTTGTTTGATGTAGGATGATGATGATCTTTATGATAAGTCGTTGATATAAACTTCACTAACTCATTTAACCATGATTTAGACTTTAGATTCTGACACTTAGGTTCTCACTTTACAACTTTCTATACTTGTTTTCTACTTGTTATGGCAAAGGTTGAAGGTGATGATTGATTTATTATGGGTGGAGGTTTATTGTGGGTGAAAGTGAGATGGGATGAGTGGTTTCAGGATTTTTTGGAATATTTCAATATTTTTTGGTATTTTGAAAATGTTTTGAGGTTGTTTTTGGCCTTTTTTGAAAGTTTATACGAATGTTTATGTTTTCAGTTATTTAAGGTTGTTTAGGGTTTTCTCTAAGATATTTGATGTTGTTTAGGTCTTTTGAATGTTTTCTAATGTTTTTGTGTTTTTTGATTTTTGAATGTTTTGGGATTTTCCAAGATATTTGAATGTTTAGGGGTTTTCAAACATTTTACAAATGTTTAGGGATTTTATGAGTTTCAACCAAGAACCTAACCTAAAAGCCCTATCCTAGGGGCCTCGGGGGCTGATCAAAGATAAGCCTTGCCTACGTTATACATGCAGAGACCACATAGTTCAACTGACTTGACTTATTGAAGATGAAGATATGAACAATCGATGGATTGCCAGTTTATTATGATAGACTCCTAAAGGACTGACATGGGGTGTCTCAGGGGAACATAAATGATGGCCTTTCCTACGTTCAAGCTCAGAGACAACGTAGTTCAACAAGGTATTGTTTTTGTATTTTTGATGTTCGACCTTTTTAGGGTTTATGTGTTTTGGATGTTTTGGATTTTGACTTTACAATTTTATTAATGTTTTTGGATTTTAGCTGTACAGGATTTTGCAACTGTTTTTGGATTTTCTGATGAACGTATTACAAATGTTTTTGGTGTTTTCAATTGTGATTTTAAGGTAAACAATACCTAGATCATGATTTCAATGGCACGTTGTGAGATAAAAGACATAGATCAAGAGTTATTTGAAAACAAGAGTGCAAGAACCTACCCCCAATGTCTAGCAATGCTTCATAGTGTAATGAACAAACCAAGATAGGTAATATATATGCAAAGAGTTTAACCGAGTTTTATCATGCTAGTTATAGGCTATGGGACTTCATGGGATAAAATGGTAAAGAGCCTGTCAAAATTTTTCCATGAGTATGGTTGAAGTATACACCGAATCTTCATCAAGATCAAGATAAAGTGGAATATCTAGATGAATCTAGATTGGATGGATGGAGGGAACATTGGATTTATCATGACAAGGATGAGATGATTTTGTCTGAGAAGGATCATATAGATGCTTGATTCTACTCATGACGCCTATTTTCCAGGTTTCATCATAGTACTTGCCCAAAGTGCCACCGTAGTGGTTTTCACTGGAGGACTATTTTTATTTTTACTATTTTCTTAGTTTTTTTTTTTTGGAAATTTTACCCTTATGTTGAACCACCTAGTGGTACTGATGTAGAGGTCACTGTCATAACGTTTCAGTGATATCTTGCCTGAAGAAGTTTCTTTGCTAAGATATGAGCACTTGAATGCAACCTTGAAGAACTTTGATCTACCTTGTGGATACCAAAATTAACCTTGTCTATGTGCACACATCGTGATATGGTACCTTCGAAATCCTTATGATGAAGGGTAGTTGTCAACACACGATCAATGCGAGAATTGGATATTGTGCATGGAGTGTATGGTGTCATGCATGAAGGAATATGAGATGGATTGGTTGATAGTTTGGAACCTTTGACTCTCCAAACTTGAGAAGATACTTTGATCCATAGCCACTGAATATGACTTGTCGTGAACACATGATATTGCTATGGGTTCCTGTTGTTCAGGAATATAAATTGTTTTCTCTCATTCTATGACATCATTATCTGTTGATATTGCTTCAAAATATGTTGTTGATTCAAAGAAGGTTGATGATGCACAATCACTATAAGAATCAAGAATCCCGGTCATTGCTTGCTCTTTTGTAGGAATACCAAGAGTGGGAGACTCTTGTTTTGGATGAAGTACATCTATATGTCCGTCAGAAAGAAACATCTCAAGGGTAATATTGAGGACATATTTGGAGTTCAAAAGGGTTTGGAAGATGTCTCTTAGCTCTTGTTGAAACTTTGGGGATAGGGGTTCTTGATCTTAACTCAGTTCAGAGTAACTTTTGTTATCCTCAAGAGCCTCTTCTTGACATGATCCTTGGGTGGATGATATATCAACGGTAAAAGACTCTTTGCAATAGTTTGTGGGTATGGGTGCAACAAGGGATATTTCTTGATCGTTTGGAATTTCTTCAACATGCCCAGTCATTGAGTCATATGTGGGAGAGATATCACAATCTAATATCCACTTGATGTCATTACGGTATAAAATAGTGCTAAACACTGTTGATGGGTTTGGACTTTGTTTGAAAATAGTTTCTTGATATGTGTTTGATTCCTCATGTTGTGATGAATAAATATGCCCCACCGTGGTATCATGTGTATTGTTTACGTTTTTTGAGGTTGATGCCTTTCCTAAATATTTTTCTTTCGTATGGTCAGGCATAGGGTTTATGTAAATTTTCAGATTTTCATTCCCATATTTTTTTATCAACATGAATGTCTCCTTGTTCGATAAGATCTTCTATTAGATGTTTGATTCTAAAGCAATTTCGTGTGTTACGACCTTTGTATCGGTGAAATTCACAAAAATGATTATCTCTATAGCTACGAGGTTTGACTTGTGGCTCTTGATAGTTTGAAAAATTCAGGAGTGTGATAAGGTTAGACTGTATCAACTACTTTAGCACATCCTCCATAGGTTCCCCTAAGGGAGTGAATTGTCACTTGGGAGCACTGTTTGTTCTTTGTTGTCCCCATTGAGTGTTTGCAGTGTTCATTGTTGTTTGATTGTTTGATGGTGACGTATATGGTTGTTGTGTGTTCATGGGTTGGGTGTTTTCTTGTCTAGGAGTAGTTAAGACCACCTTTGCATCAACAACACCATCACTAGTAACATTTTTTTTCTTGGCCCAATAGTGGGGCTTGTCGTTAGAAACTAGTGGATGGGCGGTTGTCTCTGTATACTTGTGTGCTTCCTTGTGAGATTAGGGCTCTCTCGATGTTAAGAGCTCTAGGGACAAGCTCTTCATAGGAGGTAATGCATTGTATTTTCAAGTGGAAGGATAGATCTAGATCTAGATTTGCTATGATAATGCCCACTTGTTGTTCTTCAGGAAGTGGCCACTTGCTTTTACTAGCTCTTTGCCTCCATCGTTGCAAGAAATTGGAAAAATATTCTCCCTTGTTTTGTCTAAGAGTGTACAACTCTTTTGGGATTACGTTCATGTCAAGATTAAAGGAGAAGTGATTGATGAATTTATCAGTGATTTCTTGGAAATTTTTAATACCTGGAGACAATTGAGAAAACCAGTCCATGGTTGGGCCTGTCAAACTTTGTAGAAAGAGGCGCATTAAGTAGGAATCATTGTAGGAAGCCTCCATACACATGACATTGAATTCTTTGATGTGGTCTATAGGATTTCCCCTCCCTTTGTATTTATTGAATTTGGGGATTTCAAAGCTGGAAGGGAACGATACCATTGCGATGTTTTGATCGAATGGATAAGGACATAGGTTCTATGTATGGGGATTCTTTGTCTTGCCCATCCGAAGGTCCTACATTTCTTGTGATAGTGCCTTAAATTGTGATGTTAGATCATCTTGCAGGTTCGGTGGAGGAACATATAGTGGGATGATGGATGAGTTCTAATATGATAAGGTGTTGTATGGGGTGTGTGATGGTGTAGGATAAGGTGATGATTGTGTGGGTGTATATGTTCCTAACGTGTTTGGATTAACAATGTTCTGTTGAGGGTTATAGTAGGAACCTTGTTGTTGTGTGATCAATTATTGTTGTTGGGCATACTATTGGGTTTGTTGGGCCACTAGGGATGCTTGTTGTTTTTGTTGTTGTTGTTGCTCTACTAAGGTAGCTTGATTTGCTTGTTGTTGTTGTTGCGCTACTAAGGAAGCTTGTTGTGCTTGTTGTTGTTGTTGTGCTACTAAAGCGTCTTGTTCTGCTTGATGTTGTTGATGTGCTACTAAGGTGGCTTGTTGTGCTTGTTGTTGTTGCTATGCTGCTAAGGTGGCTTGTTGTGCTTGTTGTGCTTGTTGTGCTTGTTGTGTGGCTAAGGTGGCTTGTTGTGCTTGATGTTGTTGGAAAGCTTGTTGATAGGCCTATTGTTCTTTCTGTTGTTAGACAGCTTGCTAATAGGCCTATTGTACTTGATGTTGTTGGATGGCTTGTTGATAGACCTATTGTGCTTGATGTAAAGCTAGGGCATGTGCTTGAAATGTAGGGTCAGTCAGCGGTTGGGACATCTATGATGGGTTTTGGGTGTTGATGTTTTGAGCGGGTAGCAAGTTGTTGATGAGAGGTTGGGGGCTCCCTTGGTTTAACATTCCTTGGAAGATGATGGATTGTGATAGAGGAATGTAAGTTTAAGGTCCCATTTGATTTTGCATGATTTGGGAGACAAATAGTAAAGAGGATGATGGTGTCATTATGTATTGCAATGTAACAGGCACATTAGGACCTTGAGTCCATGGATTAAAAGGATTCCCTTGACTAATGCTTGAAAGATTCCCTTGTGTTTGAGATGTGGCCAAGATATTACCTTGGTTGACGGGGTTTGTGACCAAGGGGTTGTTTTGATTTGGGCTATTGTTATATGGGATAGATGTGAATGGTGGATTGACTTGAGTATTTTGGGTAATCACTTGTTTTGATGTATCAATGGGGTTGTTGGAACCACTTGCTAAGGGTTGACTTGGTGTGAGAGTGTTAACTTTCCTATGTTGTCCTACTTGAGGTACTTGGTTCACATTACCTTGTGTAACATTAGGCACACTTGGGGTATTTGTGATGATGGATGAAGATGGTTGTACTCGAACTGTTGAGGTTGTTGTGGTGTCATGGAATGTAAGTGTTTTTCTAAATTTTGGTATCCAACTTGTGTTTTGGGGAAGGTTGGTGGTTAATGGAATGGTCGCTTTGTGAATGCCCAAAGTTGTGTTTGTTCCTAGACAAGAAGTGAGACCAAGGTTGGTTCCTAGTCTATTTGCAAGAATATATGTTAAGGGTTGACTTGGCACAAGGTATGGAGTTGGTTGAATTGTAGATTGGATTAACCCTTGTGTCAAATTATGTGCAAGAGAAGTTGGATTATTTTGTCTATACTCAAGGAGTTCTTCTTTAGTAAGTTGAAGTGGATTTTGTGTGACATCTTCTACCTCATATGGTCCCAATGGATCTCAGGGTTGTTGTGAGGGGGTAGAATAACTCCTTTGATCTAATTCTTGTGAGTTTGGATCACTTGTGGCAGATGGGACTTTGGTTTCTTCCATGATTCTCTTGTGTTGTGATCTTGTTGTATCCATATATTGTGGGTCACCTATGGGAGAGTGATGTCAAGATTTATAATGTTTGAACTCTTTAGTTGACTCAAATTTTGGTAAAAGAGACACTCTAAGTTGTTTTGGATCAATGGTGATAATGGGGAGATGAAAATGATGGATGATGCGGGAAGTGATCTTTGCAAACATTTTAGGATGACACTTTTGACTTAAAGGTTTGATTTTTTAATGTTTGGATAAAGGATGTTTATGAACTTGTGAATCTTTAGGGTAGACTTGTGACCTTCAAGATAAACTAGTTCAAAGATGGTAACTAACTTAACTAAATGCATGGAAAACGATTCATTTCACATACAAAGCAACTAAGTTAGGGTTTGGATTGATGGATGTTTAAGTCCAAAGTTTTGGTGTGTTCAAAATTTTACAAAGTTTGATGAAGTGAAGGATGAAATATGATGAAGGATGGATGAAATGTTTGACCCAATTTTATCTAGAGTGAACCTTTGTTTTGCAAGACCAAGGTGATGAGAAACATGTTATACCTCTAAGGTGATAATACTATGAGAACTCAATGATTTTGGTAAAATAGGACTCAAATTATTTTGGAAATAGGACCCAATTATTTTGGTAAAGTGAAACTCAATGAGTTTGGATAATAGAAGTTGGACTCAAAGTTTTGCAATGTTTTCCTTGTCTCAATTTTCTTGTTTTGGGGAGTCAAAGTTTGAACATACATCAATGTGGGGTATTCATTTGATTTAATCTTGGATTAATGAAGTTATGTTTACCACATAAATTTGTCTTTCTTAAGTTCAAACTAAATGTCTATGTCAAAAGCAACATTTATTCCACAAAATACATTTTGTGAGAAGGATGAAGTTCAAGCCATAGTTTTCCTATGTTAACTTTGGGAAAATATGGATTGAGATATAAGTCAAGGTATTTATAAATCTCTAAGGATAGAAATCCTTAGGACAAGCATTAATATCAAGGCTATTTCAAAAGGTATCCATACTTTAGACCAAAGGGTTTGAAAATTTGAAAAGATTGTGAATGTTTGTTTGTAATGTTTTGGAACCAAGCAAGTATCAAACTGACTTTCAAGCATTTGCAATCCTAGGTTGAAATGGCCATACTTGTTGAGTCCCCACTCGGATTTCTCCAAACACTAAGACAATGCAAACAGTTAGAGATTTGGCGACACTAGCTCCCCTCCACGACACACACTTCTCAGGACCACCAAATCTCAAAATCTTGAAGATCCAAAGATCCTAAGGATTTTCTGTTTCAACAATGAATAGTACAAATGTGGGGCAACTTCAGAATGATCGCTCTTGCACCAACAAGCATTAAGGATTTTTGGTAACTAAACAATTTGGTTCTTAGTAACAAACTAAGAACACCCAACCATATACACACCTGCTTTTCCACTTAAGGCTCTTACTACTGTTCCCGTTCCAATTAAGGCATGGTACTAGGTGCAGTATGTTAAACAGTCCAGGATAGAAGGTACTTTCTCACAATTTCCCAACCTTTAATATAGCTCACTGGTAAACGTGCTTGCAAGAACTTTCCTATGAGTTTCCTGTTGCGAGGTGTGTCTCATAGTAAGTCCTCTCTTAAGGGTGACACAAAGCATAAAGGTTTACTTAAGTATTTCTCTTCACCCAAGATTGCATGAAGCACAAGGGGATTGGATACATACTATAAGTGCACACAAACAATGAAGTACACTTGGAGTGTTTCTCTTCACCCAAGGTCGCACGAAGCACAAGGGGATTGGATACACACTACAAGTGTGTCACAAAAGAGAAAACAATCATTCATTTTACCAAATAAAGCTAAGATGAATTCATAGTATGCACCAAATGAAATGTTAAGTTGCCTTGTTCAATTTTAAACCCAAAAGACAATGAAGAAATGAGGGTTCAATTTTAGTCCTATTTGAGCGTTCATTTTAAACCCAAATGAAATTTAGTGAGGTCCTAGAGAATAAAGTAAAAAGCATAAGAAATTGGGTTATAATTGCCCCAAAGTGTCAAAATCTTGTTACAATCATAAAATCTTAAGATGAGAATGCTTCTTCACTTTAACTTTGTGTCATCCAATCCTACAAAACCCCATTAGTCTAAAAACCAGAATAATGTTAGAGGCATGTCAGTAATCTGGTGAAGCAAAAAAATTAAAACACATGCTGAAAAAAATCATTAAATTTCTTACAAGAGTTGGGCATCGCTATTCACAATAGCGTCACTCTAGTGAACTTGGGCATCACTTTGCAGAGAAAATAGTGAGCACGATAGCGTCGCTATTTGTTTCAGTGTCCGTTTGCAAATCTTTGATACCTCTAAAAAGTATTAGCATCACCGTTTGTTTAATTAGCGTCAGTGTATTTAATAGGTTTCATTGTTTGTAATGACGATAGCATCATTATATGGCAACGCCCTGCAAAGGCGTCACTGAAATTGTTTTGGCCGTCGCTTTATCCTACAAAAGTCAAAATGAACAGAATTCAAGATAGAAATTGATTAAATTTGGTCATTTTTTCCATCCTTCTAGCACCATAATGTGACTGAGGATATTAGTATGAGCTGATTACACTTGATCCATGAAGAATCGAAGCATAACGAAGCCACTAACGTCAAATCTCAATAGGATCATTCAAATGAAAGTTAAACTAAACATTTATCAAAACTAAGCATTCTAAACTATGAAAGCATTTACATGTCTACTCTAATCCATCTAAAACTTATCTTGTTGTGGGAGTGGTGTCGCGTTGATGTGAAACAATGACCCTTTCCCAATCCCGTGGATAAATGAGCTTGTTCCAATCAGTTTTATTGAAGAAAAATGATGGAACGGTTGTGAGATGTGTATGAAAACATGATTTTAATCTAAATGAGCACGATGCAAGATAATTAAACATGATTTTATGCTAAATGATGAAGATATACAAATTCTAAGCTAATGCTAAATGGATTCTAACCTAAAAGATCCAAACCCTAATTAATTAAACAAGTTAAATGGATGCATTATGTGATCATGGAAGCCATAATAGAAGCTTGAAGCTACTTAATGCAATTAAAATGAACTAAAAGATGTTAAATGTGTGCTAAATATGAGTGTGAGTGTGAGTGATTTCAACAACATAAGTTTTCTCTTAAAGATGGATCCATTTGTCTCCAAATAGGGACCTATTTATAGAAAAGCAAATGAGAAATGAAGGGTTGAGATTGAAAAATCTAATCAACAATCAAGGATGGAAGAAAGAAGAGACATGGATCATGGATTCTCATCAACAAGTGAGAATGCAAGATGAGATTTAATCAAGGGTTCACATTCCTTCCAAACAAACACACTTTTGACCTATACAAGAGGTCAAAGTTAATTTGCACAAGAAGTCACAAGATAACTTACATATGAAGCTAAGAGAATATTCCCTTTTTCAAATGATTGGAGGAAAGAGAATATTCTTTGGAATATTTTCATGGGTGAGGAAAAAAGATATTTTGCAAATTAAAACAAAGTTTAATTGTGCAAAAGGGGAAGGAATATTCCCTTTTTGGAGGAATGTGCAAAGGAGGAATAAGA
>VDFB02342299.1:0-31585 GCA_007258455.2 Sequoia sempervirens
AGGAGAAAGGTAGAAAGAAACGCGTATGAAAGATAAGGGAAGAAACGCGTATGGGAAGAAATAAACGCGAATGTGTAGGGTAAGAAAATAGAAATGAAAAGAAGGAATGAGCATCGAAATGAACACGCACAGAGGAGAAAGATGCATTTAAAATAAAGAATGAGGGTTCCATCGCATATGAAGGAGAAGAAAAACGCGAATGAAGAAGGGAGGACGTGAATAGAAAGAACAAAAACGAATATAATGAAAGACGTGAATGTAAGAAACAAAAACGCGTATGCTAATCATGGACATATACAAATGAAAAGACAAAACCAAATGAAAGTCTTACCTGGGCAAAACGCGAAGCTTGTTGAAAAGAAGAATGGCAAAACTCCAAAAAACGTGATTTGCAGTTTAAGTGCAATTCGCCCAGTAAGAGAGAAAAGAGGACAAAATGAAAAGCAAACAATAAAATGGCGAACTCATTCACTTAATTGCAAATGAAAATTAAAAACCTAACTGAAGTCGTGCAATAAATTTAGGCACGAAAAGTGGCACGATTGACGAAAAACGCGAAAACGTGAAGAAACGTGCCAGAGGCATGAAAAAAGTTAGTGTCGAAAGAAAATGTAATGGCGCTAAAATTCAGCGCCCTTACATTTTTTGGAAATTCATTGCATGTAGGGGCGCTAAATTTTAGTGCCATTACATTTCCAGACTTAGCCAAATTTTTGGAATTTCCCTGCAGGAGCGCACTTTTTCAGTGCTACTGCATTTTTCGCAATTTACAAAGTACGAACAGTGAAACGTCGCGAAAGATCTCGTTTCGAAGGTCTTTGCGAGGCAAACAAGGGGGAATGCTCGAATTGACTATTCGAGACTTGGGAACGCATTTCGAGGTGGCTTGAAAATCACTCCGTTATGCGTACTTGAACTTCACGAATCCTAGGAAACGGACAAGTTTCGTAGGGGGGTTATCCGTGGAACGAGCGCTGCTAGATTCCGTGATAACAGAATCTTAGATCAATAGCGAATAGTTTATTAAAACTTTCTCAATGTTTACAAATTTCAAACCCTAACATGCAAGGTAAAAAGCAAGTCGATTTCAATAACTAAAACCCTGATTTCAGCCGCCTGTGAGAGTCATGATATGGTACGGCCATCATGGAATTCCTCTTTCCCCTATGCCAGATGACAGCAAAAGGTGCCAGTGAGATATGTGCCCCTGTTGGTGAAGGAAGACTGCAAAAAGGGAAGGCGTATGACCCAGTGTGAAAAGTACAGCCTGTACTAGGTGGTACGGCCCTAGCAGCAGCAAATGTACAGCCCCAGCAGCAGCAAAGAAATCCGTACGGCCTCAATAAAGATGCCAGATGAGAATGCAAAGATAGGCGCCCCAGAATAATTCACTGTCTGATAACTGCTGGATCCAAACCCTGAAGAAAAGTCTCTGAATAAGTTATGTGATAACCCCTGAATGAAGCTACCTCTCTGATAAGCAATAAATCAGCTGATATTTCACAGCCTCTGAACTGCAACACTGAAGATGGCTCGTTCTCCAATGCAAAACGAAAACTAGAACCCTTGGCTCTGTTCTCAGAAGGACTTAGCAAAAATTCGATTTTTCAACATAATGAGCTCTCTTTCCAATGAAACCCTTATATCCTTCAAAAAGTCGACTTTTCTCAAAAAGGCATCATTTAAATAAAGTTCGAACTTTTCCTTTTAATTTTTCAATAGTCTCGAACGCACTTTTAATTATAAATTATAATTGAAAAGTGGCCCCTCTTCAATGTTGGTCAACCCCTTTAAGAAATCACTTAAGTTATAATATTAAATAATATTATAACTTTATAATATAAGCTTCAATTAATTAATATTTAATTTGACAATTAAAATATTAACATCTTCCTCAAAATACGTCCGATTAACGAACCGTCTAAAGCTGGAGAATAAGTGATTGAATTTGCACACGACCAGACCATACTGCTAAAAATAACAGGGGTGCTCCGTTGAGTGACTTAACTTTACTAAAAATAGCAAGTCAAGCAAATGATGTCCGAATGACTCCGAACAAAAGCCAAACTGGTAGATTCTGACAACCGAAGCCAAGCCAAGATCCAACAAAACCCTCTATCCATCCTATCAGCCTACGAGGGTCGCATAATAGGCTAATCATAAGCTCTGAGAGATGTCAACTGGAAGGGGACATTACAGTAGACGCTATCAAGTTCTGCAAAGTTCAATTGATAAGAAGGCTTCCTCCTCTTCCTACCCAGCAGATTCTCAAGCCAAGATCAGGAGTCTCTACTAACTTCTTTGGGAGGATTAGTTCCAGCTCCAACAACTCCTGATGGATCAATAGGTGTGGAGACGTTGTGAACTGGTGAATCGCCTTTTGAATCTATATGAATAGGAGAAGGCCTCGGCGACAGCGGAAGAAAAGCTTCATATCCATTGGAGTAATACTACTTATGGATTACCAATGTGTTGACCAATTGAAGATTTTTCTACTTTCAATAATTGTGTGTTAGTGATCAATAGTTGCATGTTAGTGTTCAACAGTTGCATGTCAGTTTCAGCAATTGCATATTAGTGTTCAGAGGTTGCATATCGGTTTCAACAGTTGCATGTTGGGGTTTCCACAATGATTTCTCAGATAGAGGTTTGCATCATGTTGTGACCTTTTTCACACATCGCCCCATTGCAAATGGGGACCCCCTAATTTTGGCTTTGTTTTTAGTTTGTTTTGTCGTTGTCTCTCTTTTCTACTGTCTGTCTTTCTGGGATTGTGCCCGTCATTGAGTTTAAACGTGAAATTTGGCCAAGTCTTAAAATTAGGGTTTTGAACTTCCTTTCCAATTTGAGATCAAATGAGGTAAATAAATCGAAAACAGAGACTAACGTTGTTGTCAGCATGCTTCCAGCAAGCTCCTTGCAAAATTTCATCAAATTTCGGCTACTTGCTATTTTTAGTAAGTGTGCAATTCCGGGTGTTCCGTCAACATTCTTGAAGTTTTAACAGTCACGCCACATCCATTACACATCAAGCTGCTCACTGGCAAAATTTGAGCTGAAACAGACAACTTACTATTTTTAGCAGTTCAGCTTCTAAAGCTAATTTCAGGGCTTAGATGCAGAGTTTTTTGGCGCATGTCAGATGATTCCTTTTGGGTTTTCAGAGACCTTCGCGATGGTGTGACATGCAAAGTGAGATGATGACTTTCAAAATTCAGTCTTTCGGGGCTATTTTTAGGGTTTGCATGTCAGGGTTTTCTTTGCATGTCGGCATATTCCTTATGGGTTTTTCGAGAGCTTCGCAGTGATCTGACATGCAAACGGAGATGATCACTTAGTAAGCAACTTACTATTTTTAGCAGGTACATCCCGGCAGCCGCTTCCCAGCACTTCAGAATCACGAGCTGATCGCAATGCAACAGAAACAAGAACAAACAAAGATCATTTGATATGCATGCAAGATGAATTAGGGTTTCCGGCTTTGGGGCCTGAAAAGAGGGGTAAAAAGTCAGAATTTTCGAAAACCGAGGTATACCACCGTGATCAGCATCCTTCAGGCTATCTGCTAGTAAAATTTGAAGACAAACGGAGCACTTACTATTTATAGTAAGTCATTTTGGAAACAGGCTAAAAATAGCAAATCAGTTGCATGCGCCGATGTCAGCAGGAAGGTCACGTGGTGAGGAGCACGTCATTCAAATTTCAAGTCAATCGGAGCTGTGGAGATATCAAAAGCAAGCATTTACTATTTATGGCAAATCACCTTCAGAAATGGGCTAAAAATAGCAAGCCAACTAAAAATAGCAGTGTCAACAGAGTAACAAGGTTGTGAGGATGCAGTGTTTGAAATTTTAAATCGTTCTGAGCTTCAGAGATGCAAAAATCGAGTGACTTACTATAAATAGTAAGGCACAAAGAAGCTGGCAAAAACGAAGTAAAAGTGACTAAGTCTGGAACTTCATCCTGCACCACCATGAAAATGCGCCCACTTCAAGCTAATAGCATCAAAAAATATTCTAAGTGTTGATCTCATCCTGTAGGCACCCCTAAATACGCCCTCATCTCTAGCTGGAAGTCATGAAAAATGTTAAGTATTGGTTTCATCCTCCTGCCAGGGCAAAATGCGCCCACCTTGAGGAAATTGATGAAAAAATTTCTAAGGCAAGAAATTCGTCCTGCACACATAGCAAAATGCGCCCACCTTGAGAGTTGATAGCAAGAAAATTTTCTAAGTGTAGAAATTCGTCCTCCTCACCCATCTAAATGCGCCCACCTCTCAACAAATCAAAGGAGTCAAAGAGTTTTATCCCTCACACATAGCCAAATGCGCCCAAGTTCACAAAAAGTCAAAGAGTCAACAGAGTTTTATCCTTCACCATAGGCAAAATGCGCCCTCACCTCAAGCTAAGCATGAAAGAAAATTTCTAAGTATGAGTTTTATCCTCCACACCCCCTAAATGCGCCCATCTTCTAGCAAGCTGAAATGCGGCCAAGAAGAAAGTCAACAAGTCAAAGAATTTCATCCTCCACCATGCCCAAAATGCGCCCAAGCTCAACAAGGAGGAATTAGCAAGCAAAGTCAAAAAAAAAAGTCAACATTTTTCATCCTTCATGAGGTGCAAAATGCGCCCAAATCAAGGCATGTGAGGACAAAAAGCTAAGGCGTTCAAAATGTTTCATCCTCCACACATTGCAAAATGCACCCAAATGAGGGCATATGAAGACAAAACATCTCCATGCAAAGAACAAAGGACAAGGCGTGTGCATGAAGACAAGGTTAGAAAAGGACAAACGTATACATGCAAAGATGTAAGATGAGGACGAATAAAAAAGATTCTTCAGCAAGACTTAGGTCTACCTTGATATCTAAATGCGCCCAAGTATGGATGAAGACAAGTGAGGTGCTAAACATAATGAATATTCCCTTCAAAGTGTGATGTGCGCCTAAAGAGTATAGGTTGATGAGTAATATGTTAGGCGTTGAGAATGTTCTCCATGACAAGGAAAATTGGCCAGAGGTAAAGGGTGGTGTAAGTGGTTCTAGGTGTTGAAAGTGCTAAGTGATGAATAATATTACTAGGCGTGGTGAAGTCCAATATCCTTCCTCAAGTGTGATATGCGCTCAAGTGTGTAAGGTGGAGGTTTGAATGAAGATTTTTCCTAAGGAAAATTGAATATCCTTCATCAAGTGTGATATGCGCCCAAAGTGTAAAGGTGATGAATAAAACAACTAAGGCGTTGAGATTAAAATCCTCCATGATATGTGCTTTCAAGAAAATTCTCTAAGTGAGTTGAAATAATAATAAAAATTCTCGCAGGTAGGGTGGATGAAGTTGAGTAAAATCTCTAAATGCAAAGTGATTCAAAAAATTTCTAAGGCACAAAATTTTCTTCCTAAAGAAAATACGCCTGGGCTTGGAGGATGATAAAAAATTTCAGAAGCACGAATGAGGTTGCCAATGAAAAGTTAGCGGATGCTAGCTACACAGGGTCAACAAAAATATTTTCAAGTCAGAACAACACAAGATGTTCACGGGGATGAAGAAATGAAATAAATTGTTGAAAGTTATTTTTCCAAGGTGCAAAATTCAAGAAAATTAAATGAACCCGTTCGTTGTGCACCCATGAGTTTGACGCGTTCTGAAGGAAATTTTCTTCTGGGTATTGAAGATTATCGATGAGGAATGGATTTTAAGGTCTTCCACAGCTTGCCAAGGTTTCTGTGATAAAGATTTCAAATGGGCACCAGGTTGATGAATTTTCCTAAAATTTGAGAAAATTTTCTAAGGCAGGGAAGAAAATGTGTTTTCAAGATAAAAATATGCCTTGGCAGACGAATTTGAAATTGAGTGCCTAGATAATTTTTGATCAAATTCCTGATGAAAGCATTTTTCTCAAGTCTGAGTTGGATGAAATATCAGAAGTGAAGTACGCCCAGGCAAAAGACAAGATGGGTTGAAAATTTGGCTAAGGCATGAAGAATTTGAACACGAAGTTGGCTAAGGAAAAATGATAAGCCCTTGAAGATCAAAGCGTGAAAATCAGGTAAGTAAGGTGAATTTATATTATGAAGTGTTCTAATGCTCTTCTCCTTGCTTGTTTTGCAGGAGGAACGTCGAGGCCGGGCAGTGATGACTTATGTGATGAAGCAAATACTCCAAGACTACATTTCAATCTTGAAGGAAGAAAGTTGCAAGAAAATGGCTAAGTGTTGAGACTTAGTATAACTCAAGTGACAAAGAATGGAAGCTCGAGCAAGGTTGAAGAACAACATCAAGAAGAAGGTCAAGAGCAGTTGAACTCCAGATTCTATCAAATTTTATTATCTGAGGAGGCAATCTTAGAGACTCTTTTACCCTCCTCCAAGTGATCAACAGAATTGGCTGAACGTGAAGAGCAGTGTGAATGCATTTCAAGGCTGGAATCTTCTAGAAGATGGTGGCCATTAATTGCTCATTTATTGCCCCACTCTCCATTATGGCGGTTTTTAGGGCGAATCTTGTTTAGGGCTGAGGTAGCACAATCTGGACCATCCAGTCGATTGTAATCTGAGCCGTCTGTTGGACTTGGCCAACTATAAAAGGGGGAGTCCCCCTCATTTGTATCTCATTAGACATAGAAGTAGAAGTTAGACAATAGAGAGTAGAGGGACAACTTAGAAGTAGCTTAGTATAGATTGATAGTGTAGTTGAAGAAGAGGGAAAGTTTTCCCTTTGAAAACTTTGTAAGAAATTGTTGTGAACACTCTCTCAATAAAAGAGTTTTTCATTGATGGTGACTATCGTCTTTGTTGTGAGTAGCCAGCAAGGTTTCTTCATCCTTCTGATTCAAATGGTAGCGTAAAATAGTTCTAAGTAGTATAATTTTCATTCCATGCAAGTAAATGTTAGAAATTGTGGAATGTGGTCTTCAATTTGAGCAAAACTTTGTCTATCCATACCACTAGTGGGCTCGCTGATGGTGAGTTCGCCTTGCGTGGTCAACTGGAACATCACGGACTTAACTTCATTTGTGATTCACACGTTGGTATGCGTCGTTGTGACAGTGTCTTCGCGTTGAATTATGATCTAAACACCTTGAGCTACTCCTCTAAAGATTGCACCAGTTCTGTGGAGGCTGTCCAAAGTGAGGCAAAGCAGAGCCTGGTTGAAGCTTGTGAGAATTGATTGCCATGTCCCACGCCTTAGAATAGATTTAGACTCTCTTAACCTCACACCACTTTAAATTTAGTACTTTCTGTTTAGAATAGGAAACCCGCGCTTCATAGACAAATCTTTCGAGCATTTGAATTCCTTTCTCTGCTGCCAAACAATTCCGTAAGTCCCCTTGAAATACCAGCAAGTCACATCGAGCCAACTGAGCCTATTCGCACTGAAAGAACCTTGGAGTTGAACGCACGAACTCTCTCGCAATCTTAGCGTGCTGGATACTTTGATCAAGAGAGAATAGGGTAGCCGTTGGCGACTTTATTCTGCGTTGGTGCGGTCATGAAAAACACATCAACACATCATTGTATGAAAGCCATATGATTTGATTTGATGCCGATTGGATATTGTATACCTTGTGATTATTAAAACTTATATCATTTTTATATCTCTATCATAATGATAATATGATATATCTGAAAATTAGAGTTTCGGGCATGTTTTATGACATTCCTTGCAGCCATACATCTTCAGGAAAGGTTGTTTAAGTTTGATATCAGTTGTACAGTTTGGTAACAGCTCAAATAATTATTATTTCAACTAGTATTTTCATTCATGACCAGTTGTACAGCTGCAATATTTAGTGGTATTTGTAAGTAATTGCATTGTTCAATTTTTTTATCAGTTTAGCCTACTATTTCTGCTAAAATTACCTCTATAACTGATCAAACAGTTCAAAGGTCAAATGTTTATTTTTCAGTGGCTGCTTACAGTTGTTAATTTGTTGATAGAAATCATTTTCAGAGGAGTTTGTTGTTGTTACAGCCATTAATATTTAGTGAACTTTTAGAGCTCATGTTTAATTGTCTATATTGTATAGCAGGATTGTTTTCCACCAGTTAAGAAAATGGTTATGCTGCCAAGGCAATAGTTTATCTATTTCATTTCCAACATTGCAATCATCTTAAGAATAGTGTCCCAGATCATTGTATGCTCTCACTTTTCTCACATCGAGATCTGGGTGATTAAAAAGTATTAGGGTTTATGCATATCATCAAATATTTGTAAAAATTCAAAAAAAATTGAGCTTTTTGTAGAAGGGAACAATAAAGAACAAGTTTACTTTGAGCGGTTATTTTTTTATGAGAACAAGCCTATATAATGCAGCATTGATTTAGTATGATTGCTTTGATAAAGACTTTTTTTATCATCATCATGGATTTCTTGTTTTGTAAACACTTCATAGTTAGTAAAACTTAGCTCACTAATATTAAGGTTGATCAATCATCCAAGAAAATCTGCTATGTTATTGACAAGTACGGCATATGGATTCCCAATAGCAAGTTTTATAGGGAAAAAAATAAAGGATTAGTTTGAAATAATTATATAGCAACTATAATAAGTTATTTAGGAAAACAATAAAGGATTTGTTATAAATAATTAGATGTCAACTTACTCTTTGAATGGAAAATAATGTATACTTTTAAGTCCATGCAAAATTATGTGCATTTCCATGACATTTGGTTTCAAAACTTAAAAATGCAAAAGTGGAAAGGCAAGGCAAGGCAAATATGCACTTATATTTAAGATATATTTTTTCGTCTATGGAAATTCACATTGAGCACTTGTTCTTTGTAGGGACTTATCTTATAACAACTATTCAGGAGATTTTCCTTCATGGTTGAGTGGAAACACAAAATTGTAAGTGCATTCAACAAGGAAACTGTTTGGACGATGTGCTTGGTCTGTTTTAGTAGATTCAGAATGAATCTTGCATAACATCTTTATAGTGATTCAAGTTGAAAAAAGACTAGTTTGGAGCTCTCTTCCATGTCCTATATAGCTATAAAGTTCACTGTCTGGTGTTATTCAATTTTCCTTGCTTCCAATCTAAATAATTACTCACAGTGAATTTTGTTTCCCATTAATCTTGCAGGAATTTGATAGGGAATTCATTTCATGTGAATCTATCTGAAAACAGGTGTGTTCTGATTTTGTTGTTTTATGAGATTATTTGGAAGCAAACTATACTTGAATTTTCTTATGCTATGTAAGTGTAACAACAATGCTGATAATTCCTTGGTCAATTGTCACTAAAGGATATACTTTGTTATTAATTTGCATCTAGAGAAGAAGCCTATCTTCAAAGAAGCTTCAAATGCAACAAAGAAAATCGACAAGGTATGTTGACAATAGTCATTATTTGATTTTCTATTCCCATTCTGATTAACTCGGGCCTAGGTACTCAAACTAAATAAATCAAGTGGGGTATAATTTTTGTGTTGATGGTTTTCATTATCATATGAATGATTGTGTTTCAACCCACCATCTCTCGTAAAATTATGTCCTTGAACACTAATGATCCATTTTATGTTTAAGAGTTTGACTTTTTTCCTCTTTGGTCGACTAATTGTTTCTACATTTTCACACTAATACTATTAGGATTAGTGGGAGTGGTTGTTTTAGCATAATAATGATAATTTTTTGTGGTAAGAATGTCTAGTGGATGGTGATGTGGAAAGAGTAGCTTCCAAGATGTAGATTTCACCATATACTCAATGTGATTAATCCCTAGCATTACATGTTGATCAAATGTATGCCTAATTGTCAAGCTGCATCATATTATGATATTGTGAAGTAAGATGTGAGGTATTGTAGGCTGAGTGCTTTAGTTGATTAGACCACACTTAAAACATGTGTAGCATATGTAGGTGGTTGTAAGTGCCTCTCAAGGTCTTATAAAATTGTCATGTCCCCAGTTTGGAGCAATAAGGAGAAATCATTAAATTAATTATTTGTAAGGTTATCAAAAAAATAAATATTAAAAGGTGACCTTATATTTAATTACTTTAATAAAGTGACTAAATAAAATAATAAATCATAAAGTCACTTGAAGGAATAAAATAATTTTTTTTTCTAGAAGCTTCTTGGTGATGTGTTAAGAAAACTATAAAAGAAGCTTTTGGCTATGCATTTGGGCATCTTGGTTGTTGATATCTTTCCTACTACATTGGTGAGCTTGAATGCTTAGCAATTTTCCTGAGGGTTTGAAGACTCTAAGGTACCGGTTTTGGTTGTGCAATATCAACCCTAACTGGGAGGGAGTGAGAGATAAATCAGTCTTTCACATTGTGCCAAAATTTAGTGGCCATTGGCCAAATTTTGACAGTCGAAGGAAATCGATTCAAGAAGAAGATTCGCAGATTTTTGATGGAGAATCTCAGTCCTTTATGAAGGATGATTTTGCTTGAAAGAGGTGACTTTGTTGGAGGTTCGTTTTTCTTATTGCTGGCTTGCAAAATTCAGTGATAATACATCAAGTTGGGCGCACTAAGGGAAGGTGCAATTTTGGGAAAGGAAGCATATAAAAAACCGAAATTATTCAAGGTCAGTCGTGGGGCATCAAGAAGTCATAGCGCAGCCTCTTGGAGGACAAAGACAACCACTTCAAGGAGATTCGAATAAGTTTATGCTGGCAGCAATATTATATCAGGTTCTTCATTTTGATGTTGTAGTGCATTTAAAACCACATTTTCATATAGGAATCACTTGCTGACTTAATCAGCATATTGGCATTGTAATTACAGTCATGATATAGCAATAAGATTGCATATGTAATGTTGTCCTATACACAGCAGTTTGACAATATAGTTTCAGTCATTCATGTTGAAAAGAAGAGTGGAAACTCATATGTAATAGGTTTGATTGCACTTCATTTCCAGATTGTAATTACTTTCATTCCATTGCAATATCATATTGGAGGCATAAGGAGTTTGGTAGCAAATTGTTTGACAAAATGTCTTCTAGCTGTAGGTATTGAGTTGCATTAGATTAAGTCATATATATGCATTTGAAAAGCACAAAAAAGACTTGCATTGCATCTTTATAACTTGTTAAGCTTCTTAGCATTCATTTTCAAGCATTATATCGTCATTGGCAATCATCAAAACAAAAACACAGCAAACTGAAATCCAAAAGAGCAAGTACAGAAGTTACATAACTGTTTGACGAAATGTCCAAGGCCTGAAAATTGAAAAACAAGGTCAGATTTTGCTAGGGACATTACAAAAACAATCAAAGGACAAGTAGAGTTATTTTTCTACAATGATTTTTTATAAGATTAACTTGTGTAGTTCTTGAGTCAAATTTATTGACCCACATTTTATGAGTAGGATTTCATAGGAACCCATCTCTCATGGGCTTCTCATCTAATATTCTAATGTTTTGTTTTCTCAAAATATAACTGTTGTGACCTATTCACACATCACCCCATTCAAAATGGGGACCCCTTAATTTTTGCTTCATTCGGGTCTTTTGGTTTGGGTCTTTCGGTTTGTCTCCCTCTGTCGGTCCTTTCTATCTGATGTACTTACCATTTGACCTGGGTTTGAATTTTGGTTAAGTCTGGAGGGTTTTTTTTTAATGAATTAGGGTTTATATTCTCCAGATAACTATTGAGCTGGCTAATCAATTTTTGAGCTTAGCACTGCTGTTAGGATATTACACAGGTAATTGGTAAAACATTTGATATTACTTGAAGAATAGATTACAATATATAGGAGAGGTAAAATACTGTAGACATTAAATGTCTACCTACCAGCTACCTACCAACAACTAATAGATATAATTGACCATTATACAATAGAAGAATATAATATTCTAACACCCTCCCTTAATGGTCAATCGACTAACTAGCCTACAGAATACAATCTGCAGGTCATTTGGTCACAAATTCTTCAGAACACTCTGCCGCTACGGAGACCCTCCCTGGATCTGCAGAATGTTGATGACCAAAAGTACAAAAAAGCGCCAAGAAAAAATAGAGAAGGTTGCCCCTTCTTTAGAAAGCTCAGCAACAGGAGACAAGAGCCTACCACTGACTCTGCCACTGAGATGAGTCTGCCACTAACCCTCCCAGAATCTGCAGAACTACTAACTAGAAGTCATCACAAATGTCCAACCTGACGTTGAATATCATAGTTGTCCCTCCCTAAAACCAGAGACACACGGAGAACAGCTGCCACGATTTTGAGAAAAAATTGGCAAACCATCAAAACTTTTGCACAGAGGAATCCCACGCATTTTATAAATTACAGAAACCCAAAAAGTAGCTGGCACGAAATCCGAAACACGGATCAGCATACAAATCATCGTTTTTAAGGAAAAAATGGTAAAACCCTTCAGAAACCAGAGAGCCCTCCCGTACAACAGAAACCCTAACTAGGGTAAACAAGAACTAACCCTTAATTTTTGAGGAGAAAATTATAAACCCTTAAGCTAGATTTTTTTTTTTTAATAATAAGGGAAAAAATATTTAAAAAACCCAACAAAGAAATCTCACACAACACTACGAATTACAAAAGCCCAGAAACAAATAGCCATCGATTGTCGGCTAAAAAACAGAGGGTTTGGAACCCTAGCCGCTAGAATAGATCTGCACAGAAAGCGAGGCACAAACTTCGAGACACCCAAAAAAAATAACCCAGTTGAGATTTCGAAAAACCCACAAGGAATCTGAAATTGAAAAAAAGAATTGACCTGAAACTGTGGCACAAATTTTGAGGCACAAACTTCGAGACACCTAGAAAAATCTGAAACCAACCCATTTGAGATCTCAGAAAACCCACCAAGAATCTACAATCAGAAAAAAAAATTGACTTGATCTAAGGGTTTAAAACCCTGGCTGAAAATCGCAGAAGCCCTAGCCGCCATTAATGAACCCGAAATTTGCAGAAAAAATGCTGAAACCCTAATTGCCGCCAACAGAATTTTATCTCAGATAAAACACGCCTCAAACGCATCCAGACCAAATGAGAAAAATGCGGCTCATTTTTCTGCAAATTGCGCCCAAAGAATGAAATCGCGGCTCAAAGAATGAAATCGCGCTAGACCAGATGAGAAAAACGCGAAAAATTCTTCTAAAAAAATGCGTCCAGACTGCAAACACGAAAACCCGCGATTTGTCTGGAAATAAACGACCACACAGGCTGATGAAGATCACGTCGATAGCAAAGAGAAAGGAGGCGGACACAGGTAAGAACAAAAACACAACCATGCGCAGGAAGAAAAGGCAAACACAGGAGATAGCGCTAAATCTATTGTGGGTGCGGAAGCACGAGCCGTCAAAGACTGAGACCTTCAAAAAACGCGCGCCCACAGAGAAAATCGCGACCAAGAGCAGAGAAAATTGCGATTTGCAAACAAAAACAGGTTTAAAAAACCCTCAAATTTGCAGCCACGAACAGCCACAGGCGGGGGTTGAAAATAATAAAAGAAAACAGACCCAGAAATGTGAGCAGAAGTGAAAAATTTTGAATTATAGCTTAAGCAAAGCCCACGAAATTCTTCTCACAATTTTTGAAACCCCTCCAGAATCCTGAGCCCTCCCGTAAGGGAGACTCAGACCTACTCTGATACCATATTACACAGGTAATTGGTAAAACATTTGATATTACTTGAAGAATAGATTACAATATATAGGAGAGGTAAAATACTGTAGACATTAAATGTCTACCTACCAGCTACCTACCAACAACTAATAGATATAATTGACCATTATACAATAGAAGAATATAATATTCTAACATAGGATACTTCCGGCAAGCTCCCTCTAAATTTTCACTGAATTTTTCCAATTTTCTATTTTAGTAAGTGTCAATTTGGGGTTTGTTTTCTCGAGATTTTCATGTTCTGATAGCTGCATTGCGTTCCGAGCACTTTGAACTCATCATTGGCAAAATTTGAGCAGAAATGGACAACTTGCTATTTTTAGCAGTTCTGCCTTCAGAGGCAGATATTAGGGTTTGCATGTAAGTTTTCTCAATGCATGTCTGCATTATCTTTCTGGGTTTTCCGAGAGCTTCGCAACGGTGTAACATGCAAGCAAAACTGGTCACTTTTCAGAAACTTGCTATTTTTAGCCAGTGCTTGCATGTTGATGAATTTTCTGGGTTTTTCTGGGTTTTTCAAGATCTCTCGAGCAGTGTGACATGCAAAATCATTTGACGACTGGTTGATCACCTTTTCAGCTACTTACTATTTTTAGCAGGTCCACTCCGACAGCTGCCCAACACTTCGGAATCACGAACCTGATGACATGCAACAGGAATAGAGTCAAACAGAGCTCATCTGATCTATCAACCAACTCCTCCCTTAGAGTGCCTTTCAAGATCCTAAGGCTTGGAATAAGCCTCTCCTGCATGTCTGGAATACATTCCCATTTCTCTGCCATATCCATAAGTCTGGAAAGAAAAGAAGAGGTCCGCCCATAGGCAAGTGCCAGTTTTTCCATGAACGAGGCTGCTTCCGTACCTTCGCTCACCATCCAGTCCTGAGCCTCCCTGGCTGTAACCATTTTGTGCTCTACATCCTTGGTCACCTCTTGTGATGAATTGAGGAGAAGAGGAGCTACCGCATTACCCTGATCAAGTGGCTGGGTCAAATGTTGTATGTACTCCTTAAGGCATTCAACCTCCTTTTTATACTCTTTCTTCTTAGCCACTTCTTTTTCCAATCTCGCTTTGATGGTCGAGACAGAATTATCTAATTCCTCCACTTCTTGACCTTTTGAGGTTGGGCCAAGATCTACAGTGGTTATGGCATACTCTTGAGGAGTAATCTCGTCTTGTGGCTTGTCCACTGTGGGTACTACAATGTGTACGGAACGGCTGCCTGTCTCGTCCCTTTGAACAGTAGAGAATTTATTGGCAGGCTTCTTGATTGCAACTTGCTCTAACCTAGCCAAGAAATCTGCAGTATCGTCCTCCTCTTGGGCTTCTGCAGGTGGTTGAATCTTCATTCTTTCTATCAGCCAATCTGGAATGGTTGGCTGCTCGACTCCATCTTCTACTTGAACCTCTTCTTCATTCGGAACATCCACAACCTCCCTGAGAGCGGAAATCATTCCCTCCTCGAAGTCATTATTTTGGTCTTCTATCTCATTGTCTGAACCAAGTATTTCCGTGCTTGTAGGTGACGAAGGCTCCTCATCATCCAGCTAAATAGGTTCATCGTTCTCTTCCTGAACTGTAGGAGGTACGAGTATTTCCACCAAGGACTCATCTATAGTAGCCATTAGCTCGTCAATATTCCGGGATGCTGTTGAACGAGATGGTTCTCCCTTCTGCCTTTTGGAAGCAGGCTCTGCACTAGGAACTATTTCCTTCCTTTTCTCTCCAATCTCAACCAAGTCCTGATGGGAAGCACTGGCATTGGAGGAATACGACTCTGTCTCGCTCAGTAGATCATACGTGAGTGTTATTCTTTTATGTCTCATTTCCTGGACCTGACGGTCAACCCACCACTGAGAATATTTGACCACTGGTCTCATTAATGTGGCTAAGTCTGAATGCTCAGGCTCCAACCATCTCACAAGAGGAAGAGGTCAACTCTCCTCAAAGCGGGGCTGGATGTAGTCCCCATCGTCATGCAACTGATCAGGCACTCGGCAAAATTCAATTGTCCTCATGAAATTTACTGGCATCCTGGACCATAGTCTCCTCCTGACTTCGTATTCATCTGCGGCATCAGCCCAGAAGTCTTCCAGTTCCACTCTGTGCTTGTACTGTCATGTCCCCTTCCAGTTGACATCTCTCAGAGCTTATGATTAGCCTATTATGCGACCCTCGTAGGCTGATAGGATGGATAGAGGGTCTTGCTGGAGCTTGGCTTGGCTTCGGAATTGTCAGAGTTTACCAATTGGCTTTCTTTCGGGCTCATTCGGACGTCTTTTTCCTGACTTGCTATTTTTAGCAGTATTTGGCATTCAGCGGAGCACCCTTGCTATTTTTAGCAGTATGGTTTGGTCATGTGCAAAATCACTCACTTATTCACCAACTTCAGACGGTTCGCGAATCAGACATATTTTGAGGGAGATATTAATATTTTAATTGTTAAATTAAATATTAATTATCTGGAGCTTATATTATAAGTTATAATATTATTTAATATTATAACTTAAGTGAATATTAAAGGGGTCGACCATCATTGAAAAGGGGACCATTTTTAATTAATCTTTTAATTAAAAAGAGGCGTCCAACTTTGGAATAATTAAAAGTGAAAATCCAATTTTATTTAAATGATTGCTTTTGGAGAGAAGTCGACTTCTTGAGAATATAAAGAATTTTCATTGAAAACAGAGCCATTATGTTATGAAATCGATTTTTGATCAAGTCTTCTTCCGGAGAACGAAGCCAAGGGTTTCAGTTGTCTACAGGCATTGGAGAACGAGCCATCTTCAGTGTTGCGGTTCAGAGGCTGTGAAATACCAGCTGATCTATTGCTTTCAGAGAGATCTTCATCCAGAAGTTATCACAGAGCTTCACAGTTGAAAATATATTCAGGGTTTCAGTTTGTAATTCATCCAGAAGAGTTTCTTCATTTAAGGCGCCTATTTCCTGAGATCTGGAGACTTCAAGCAAGGGCCGTACTTTTTATTGTCTGCTACTGTCAAAGCCGTACAGTTCTGATCTGCAGGGCCATACCATCATAAAGGAGCCGTACTTTTCTGTTTTGGGAAAATTGCCTTCTATACTTGCAGTCTGACTTCACAACTGGGGGCGCCTATACATCTAGCATCATTCTGGATCATTTGGCGGAGGGAGAAAGGGTTTTCTATTATAGCCGTACCAGTTCAAGATCATTTTCAGCTTGCTGCAATATCAGGTTTTCATCAATAAAAGCATTTCTTTTTTTATTCTCATGTTATCAAATCTCTTTGTAATCGCTCCAGTAGATTAATAAATTAACTGGCATCATTAGATCTCGTATTTTCCATCATTATTGGCATTGTAGTATTTTTATTTGAATTTATTAGTAAATTCTTGCAAAATTGCATTTACCTCTTGATGCACAAAAAACTCAAAAAAACCAAAATACACAAAAACAAGCAAAAAAAACACACAGTTTCAAAGATCGGTGAGAACAGGGGTTTCTACATGTACCTTCTCCCCTCTACTGTCTGAATATTATGATGTGGGTCAAAGTTGACCTTGGACTTGTAGGCTGTAAATGGGTACTACTGGATTTCCAATCTAGCACTCTCAGCTACCTGTGAGGACGGACAAGATTCCAACATATTCCCGATGAACAATGGGAATGTAATAGATGCCTTCTTGGTTGGCCTCTGGATGTTCTGATATTCTTCTAGTTGCCTCAGGACTTCGAGCAAAACCATCCGATTTGTCAGATAAATGGGCAACTTATAGGGATTTCTAGTAAATCCTTGGATCCTGATATATGTAAATTTTGGGAATTGGATGAACCAGGACCCATATTTACTGATTAGACACTTCGCCTCATGACTCAACCTTTGATGTACTCCCCCTTGAAGTGTTCTGGTGATATGCATTAAGAACGCATCATGCGCCCTTCTGAAATGAGACTTCTCCTTCAACTGGAGTTGTGGGTAACAATCGTAAGGTCTGAGTTCGTTTTCTCCGCTGCCAACTTTTCCCTTGCAAGTTAGTCATGGATACTTATATGATCTGGCCAACAAGTAGACAACATACGAGCTCATGTGAAAAGACTTAGTCTCTTCCAGACTGATCAATTGCTCGTAGAGATTGTCACTTATTATCTGTAATGTCCCCTTCTCAAGTCTGATCTTTTCAGTGACCGTTGGCCTATTCCGGAGACTGGAGACCCGTAGGCTAGTTGGAAGGAAAAATTAGGGTTTCCTATTTTGAAGGATGTTCTTGCTCGGAGTTGGTTGTTTCAATGGCGGATTCTTTCTGGGTTTTCAGAAAGCTTCGCAGTGATATGTTCTTCTTGGCATTCTGAGCATCTTCAGGAATTTATTATTTTTAGTAAATTCTATTTCTGGCAGTTTTCCAGTTGGGTTCGGCATGGTTGACTTCCTACTTCAGTTTGATCAGTTGGCTTGCTCATTTAGGGCCTCGGGGCACATTTGGAGAGATAAGTTGAGCTATTTAATTAAAGTCACGTTTTAATGTTATATTTTAACGTTGACCCCCTTGGCCTAGCTTCTTCACTTTAAGTCTTTTTAAAAGATGTTCTTTAAGGGTGGCGCTTCATTAAAGAAAATTAATTATATCTTTTATTATGAAGTTTAATCCAAGCTTAAGTGGACGCCATTTTCAAGGAAGAATTAAAATGATATTAAAAGACAAAGTTTGCTTGGAAAAGTGGGACGCCACCTGTGGAAGAATTAGGGTTTGACTCAAAAGAGAAGGTTAGGGTTTCGAGAAGAGTCAACCGAAAATTATAGAAGGAAGCCTTTGGTCATCATTGAGATTATATTTGGTCTATAGTATTGTTACTCTGCCGGAATGGTATTGGATTGCTTCGAGGAATGAAGGCTTCCTAGCTCGGGCATTGCTTCTTGCTTGCAACACAGCAACTAGTGGTGAATTAGTATAGTTTTGTGAGTTTCATTGGGATTTGTGCATTGTTATCAACTTGTGGCTATGTAGTTTCTGATTTTGCATATTCGAGGTTTTCCAGATTTGCATTTTAGTTGCAGCAGATTGTTGTTTTAATTCATAACTCAAAAAATACAAAAAAGATTGTTCTAGGTATTGTTTATATCCCTCTGTCTGGGAAGGGCGAATCCTTGTCTTAAGTTTCAGATTTTTTAGTGATGCATGGAATTTTTAAAGTAAAATCGTCCCTCTTGCTGGGCCGTACTTTTCAGATCTGCATTGGGTTTCATGCATTAAATAAATAGGGTCTTTTGAGTGAGTCTCAGTGTTCTATTTTGGTCGCCATCATACTAGGACCATTATGCAATTCGTCTCATGAGATTTGATGAAGTTTTGAGCAAGTTGTGAGTAGATTTGTGAAGTACAGGGCTGCTGTTTGTGCACAAGGAATTCTGGACTGTCATAAAGCAGATTTTGAGGTTGGTCTGTTTAGTGCAATTTCAGATCTAAGCTTCATTGATTCAGTAAAGGAAACTCCTATATATTGTTGCAACTCTAGTTATCTGTTGATTCACAGTGAGAGCAAGTTATTAACTTATTATTGTAAGCTGACAGTAATGGTTATCTTGTTTATCATAATTTGAATGCTCAGCTTTCCGTTCAGTAATTGCAATAGTATTTCCTTTACCTCTGCCCTATGGTAGCTCCTTTCCCACTCTGGGTTAGAAAGCACATTCTGGGTGTTGAGTACTTTCAGCATTTCAGTTATTTCTTTCAAGCATTGTAATTTGTAATACTCCGCCATATGGTCGCCTCAACTCCATACTGGATTGGGTAGCACATACTTGGTGTCGAGTTCCCTTTCAGTACTTAGTGTAGAAGACCCTCTGACCATATGCTCACCATCAACGGCACCATTCTTGGTTAGAGTTCTTGCATAAGCATTTTGATTAAGATCCTCTGACCAATGCTCACACCTTGCCCACATCGGGGTCCTGGTGTACATTCTGGTTAGAGTTGCTTCAGCAACGTTTTGGTTTAGCTGCTAACCTTAACGGGTGCATTGGTTTGTAATTTGAAAAAACGAAAAAATTGGCTCGGAATATTTCAGTGGTATCAGAGCCAAGATCTTGCCATCCTGTGAACAAACTGTCTATGAGTGACAGAGAAAAGAGGTACATTGCAAGGGAAGACAAAAGGTTGGAAAAAATTTCCAGCCCTATCAGGCTCCAGAAGGTCAGACAGCTTCAGAGGTTTTGAGGGCTAATTGGGAGTCTTCTCAGGAAACTGAAATGGCAGAAGGTGAGAGATCAGTTGGGGGTAATGAGAGGTTCACCAACAACAGAGATGACAGTGGGAAGGGAAGAGAAAGATCGATAAGTCCCGAAAAGAGATTTGAAAAGAAGATGGATGCCTTGATGGACATGGTATCTCTCATGATGGGGAAAGTGGGCTAGAACACAACTCCACAGAACAACTCAGGGCATGGAGGAGAGCATAGCGCCTCCAACCAGCATGATGGACATGCATCTCGGCCTGTTTCAAACAACACTTATGTCTCAGCCAGGTCATTCAAACCCACCTTCTTGGCACCTGTAAACACTCAGCCAGATCCTAAAGAAAATGCTTCATTCGTGGAGCAGTTGAGGCTTGGCCATGCGGAGTATGATTCTCTCCCTGTTGACATCAAGATGGACATGTTCTATAATGACTTCATGGATCACAAAAGAAAGAATAGGGGACAAGGGAGACATCATGAGCAAAGAAGAACACTAGTGCAAGGGGATTTGTATCAAGCTGTCAACAAGGTTATACTTCCACACTATGACAGGAGTGATAACAGTTCAGCCCAAGCTTGGATACAGAAGTTGGATAACTATCTAGCTCTCAGACCCATGTCAGAAGAAGAGGCGATTAAGTTCGCTACGCTACACCTTGATGGGGTGGTGCACGTGTGGTGGTACCATGGCCTAGTCACCTTGGGTCATCGGTCTATCACTACGTATGATGACTTCACCAATAGGCTCATCGAGAGGTTTGAGAAAAAAGATCCTGAAATACATTTCAGAGAACTTGCACAGTTGAGGCAGTATGGCACAGTTGATGCCTACATAGCTGAGTTCCAGAGACTCTCAGTCATGGTCACTGGAATCACAAAGAGGCGATTGGTGATCCTTTTCAGTGAGGGTTTGACGGAACCACTCAAGGGTTGGATTAAAGCCTTTGATCCACCAACCCTACAGGAGGCCATGAAGAAGGCAAGAAACATGGAGTGGGCTGCTCCTAAGGAAAAGTTTCAATCCAATCCATCCTTTCACAAAAGGGATAAAGGGAAAAGACCTCAACATAGACCTCCTTTGAGACCTCAGCATAAGGAGTTCAAACATCATAATCCCGTTTCTGAACATCCGCCTGGCTATCGGTGTCGGAAGTCCATTATGTCCATATACTCTTCTTTTGAACTCATCGAATTCGACATGTCCGAGATCGGTGTCTACGACATTCTTCCATTTTGAATTGATTTTAGTCTCCCGCTGGGCACCTTTGCTGGTGAACTTCATTGCTGGTTTCTTTGATGATTCGCCCACAGTGGTCATCAACCTGCAGTCAGAAAATTAACATTAATATGGAGACCTTTTAAATTGATTTATTCTCATGCCTTGTGTTCGGATGATTTACTTTCAGCTTATTAAATAATTGAATTGCTGCGAAAAAGCAAGCTGAAAGTAAATGGATGAAGTTGAAAATTTTAGCCAGAACTTTTGCTAAGATGAAAGGACAGAAGAAGAATGGCGAATCAACTTGACTGAACATCAAACCTCAGAAAAAGACTGCTGGTTGCAAATCAGATTTTAACTCTGATAATTTAAAAGAAGTGCGCCCCTCTTGCACAAAAGAATTCAACTTCCAATAAATCTTTTCTTTTCCTGCGAAAATTCTTCCTCAGCATAACATTACTTCTCTCTCTGGAAAATTTGATCTTGCCTACTTGTTGGCATTTAAATTCGCACCTCTGGAATGCGGTTTTGAAAACGGACAGCTATGCACAGATAAACTGCTCTTCAAATTAGGAGGGGAAGCTCCCTCTTGCTGATGGTGTTTGAAAGAAAGTAAACTAAAACTAAGTTGCCTATCTTTTTGATCAGCTTAGAGCACAAGGTTTTTAAACACAAACGCCCGCAGCTGAGATTTTCTGAAATAAGAAGTTCAACTACGACTAACTTAAACTAAAGACGTTCCTAACCTCTCAAGTAATAGCAGAGCAAGAGAAGTTAGAAATTAACAAGGTAGATTTTCTGACAAAAATACTTCAATAATCTCTCTTTCAACTAACACCTACACACTTCACTGCAAGCTGAAATAAAGATCATAAAAGTAGAACATAGATAACGGAAATCTAAGATTTTGGACCAAGGCAAAAGAGGCTCATGATTTTATTACTCAAATCTCTAAAACAAAGCTCACTTCTAACATGCCTTGAACAAGAAATTGCAGCTAAAGAGGCTTGCAAACTT
Source organism: Sequoia sempervirens (assembly GCA_007258455.2). NCBI lineage: Eukaryota > Viridiplantae > Streptophyta > Pinopsida > Cupressales > Cupressaceae > Sequoia > Sequoia sempervirens. The sequence goes on from VDFB02342299.1 coordinate 22,042, forward strand.
ATTCTTAACACAATAGAAAACAGCAATCTACTAACTCCTTGTTGGCTAAAGAGGCTCAACAATTTGCTTATCACAACACAAATGAACAATACTTGAGCAACAAATAGAAGGCACAATAGGCTCAGTTTTGTTCTCACTAGCACGGTTAAAGAAACTAAATGAGCAAAGGCTCTTATTTATAGAGAAGCAGAGGAGTAGGGAACACTAAAATCTCCTTGCTTTCACAATCTAGGGCTTGCTCAGCAAGCAAGCTTTATTACTAAATCTAGAAAAAAGAAACCCTAGAAAGCAGAAAAAGCGGGAAACGCCAACTATTACATCTTATCTTCTTTCTATCCTCAAAGAATGGATAAGGATTATTCCAAGAATAGTAAGAAAGCGGGAAAGAAAGCTTCTAGAAGAAAGCTACTTTAAAGCTCGATCACATCCGCTAGGAAATTTGAGATTGTGTCCCGGTTCGGTGCATCTATGCCATCAACAACAAAGCACCGCTTTTCAAGAATATCTTCAGCATCTGCAATAGATCTCAGGAAATCTTCGACCTCATTGGCCGCTTTATCGAACTTTGTTGACATCACTGAAATATGGCCTATCCTTCTGCCAACTGGACTGTAATTGTGAACAACGCTCTGGAACTGATTTTGCACCTCCTCAAGCCTGACGTAGTGTTGTGACCTTTTCACACAGCCCCATTCAAAATGGGGCCCTAATTTTCGCTCCATTCTCTTTTGGCTTGGGTTTTTCTCTCTCTCTCTCGCTCTATCTCTTTATGTCTGCCTTTTGAGATTGTGCCCGTCAGTGAATTAAGCGTGAAATTGACCAAGTCTGAAAATTAGGGTTTCATTTTTCCTAGTCAATCCAAGGTCGAATAAAGTGAATAAATTGAAAATTAAGCTTAACATTGTTGTCAACATGTTTCCAAGAGCTCTCAAGCGGTTTTCATCGATTCGACGTACTTACTATTTTAGTAGGTGTGAAATTGCAGGCAATTCGTCAAATTTTCGGGATTCCGATAGTCACACAGCATTCAGAGCGCATCAAACTACTCGCATGCAAAATTTGAGCAAAAACAGACAACTTACTATTTTTAGCAGTCCACTCCCGGCACAAATTTCAGGGGCTTAGATGCAGAGTTTTTCTTTGCATGTTGGAATATTCCTTCTGGTTTTTCGAGACCTTCGCGATGATATAACATGCAAGTCGAGACGACCACTTTCAGAATTCAGCCTTCGGAGGCTATTTTTAGGGTTTGCATGTCAGGGATTCTTTTGCATGTCGGATGATTCCCGATGGGTTTTTCGAGAGCTTCACGATGGTGTGACGCAAATGAAGATAACCACTCAGTAAGGAACTTACTATTTTTAGCAAGTGCGTCTGGCAGCCGCTTCCCAGTAGTTCAGAATCGAGTTGATCGCTGCCACATAACGAGAGCAAATGGATATCTTTTGATACGCATGCAGAGCGAATTAGGGTTTCATACTTGAGCCTAAAAGAGGGGCAAAAAGTCAGAATTTTCGAAAACCGGTGTAAACCACCGCGATCAGCATCCCAGGCTATCTGCTGGTAAAATTTCAAGTCAAACGGAGCACTTACTATTTATAGTAAGTCAATTTGAAACGGCTAAAATAGTAAGTCAGGTGCATGCGTCAATGTCAGCCGACAGTCACGTGGTGAGGAACACCTCATTCAAATTTCGAGTCAATCGGAGCAATGGAACTATCAGAAACAAGCAGTTACTATTTATAGTAAACCACCTTCAGAAATGGGCTAAAAATAGCAGGTCAGCTAAAAATGACGGTGTCGACAGTACAACAAGGTCATGAGGATGTAGTGTGCAAAATTTCAAGTCATTCTGAGCTTCAGAGATGCAAATTCAGAGGACTTACTATAAATAGCAGGGCATGAGAACTGGTGAAAAAACGAAGAAAAATTCTAAGTATGGAACTTCATCCAGTGGACATGGCAAAATATGCCCAGTTGATGAGGAGGCATGAAAATTTCTAAGAACAAAACTCGTCCACCACACAGGCTAAAATGCGCCCAAGGATAAGAAAGTCAAAGAAAGTCAACGATTTTTATCCTGAAGGCATGGCAAAATGCGCCCAAGGGAAATTGAAGAGAAGTTGAAAAATTTTCTAAGTGTAGATATCCGCCACCACCCTCAAAATGCGCCCATCCTTCTCAGGAGGTGAAATGCGCCCAAGTTGCAAGAAGGTCAAAGGAAGTCAAACGAGTTCGTCCTCCTCACCCTCCTAAATGCGCCCAAAACAAGCATGTGAAGACGAAAAAGAGGAAGTTGAAGGGTCACTCCAAGGCGTGGTAAGAAGTTCATCCATCAGCTATGTCCAAATGCGCCCAAGAGGAAAATGGGTCAACAAGTCAAAGTTCTTATCCTTCTCCTACATAAAAATGCGCTCAAGTTAGAAAAGAGTCAACAAGTCAAGGAAACTCGTCCTCCTCACCCTCCTAAATGCGCCCAAAACAAGCATGTGAAGACAAGAAAGGAGAAGTCGAAGGGTCATCCCTCTTGCATGCCTAAATGTGCCCGAGTTGAGGTGTAAAAAGTGAATGTAAGGTGGTAAGTGAGGTAAAAGATACTTCAAAGCGTGGTGAAAGGCGTTGAAGATGTTTTCCTAGCGCCTAAGGTGGTAAGTATTGAAGATAATATGCTAGGCGTTATTCCTCTTCAAGTCCAAAATGCGCTCAAGGTGGTGTGTTAGAAAATATTCCAAGGAGGTGGAAATAAAATGCCAAGTATGTTATGCGCCTAGAGTGTGGAGTGAAATGTGAAATAAGGTATAAGATGGGTGATGAAATTTTTTCAAAAGCAAGGATGAATATCCTCCTTCATATGCAATATGCGCCTAAAGTTTTGAGTGTTAATTAAAAAATAAAATATTGCCAAGGCGTGGGGACTTCAAATAAATATTTTTTCAAGTGTGAGGTGGTGAGTGTGAAATAAAATATGCTAAGCGCCCTCACGAGGATTTTTCAAACAGGGTTGATGTTTTTTTTTTTTCTCCCAGGCAACGATGAGTAAGATCAAACAAAATTTTTCTAAGGCAAAATTTTCAAAATGATTCAAAATTTTCTCTAAGGCAAAAATGTTCTTCCTTAGGAAAAACGTCTAAGTCTGGGAAAGTGATGAAATTTCTTAAGCCATGAATGGATTGCCAGTGAAGAAGTCCAATGATGCCAACTGCACAGGATCAACAAAATATTTTCAAGTCAGAGCAACCAGAAATGTTCACAGGTGTTGAAGAGCAAGAATAAATTTGCTAAAAGTTATTTTTCCAAGGTGCAAAATTCAAGAAAATTAAATGAACCCATTCATTGGGTACCCATGGATTCGAGACATTCTGAAGAAAATTTTCTTCTGGGTACTGAACGTTTGCGATGATGGATGGATTTCTATGTTTTCCGCACTCCGCCAATACTTTTTCAGTGAAGAATTTAATCAGTGCTCAAATTGTGAATTTTCCTAAGGAGAAAATTTAAAATTCTCTAAGGCAGGATGAATAAAATGTGTTTTTCAAGATGAATTTCTCCCCACAACGAATTTGAAGTTGGAATTGCCTAGATGATTTTGATTGAATTCTTCGAAGATAAATTTTCTAGAGATTGAAGAGTTAAATTCAAATTTCAAGTGACAGAGCTCCGGCTGGTGAATTAAAAGGATGGATTTAAATTAAATTTTTAAAAAATAAATTCAAAGATGCCAGTCAAAGTCAAGTTTCTAGAAGAGCAAGATTCCTGACGTTGAGAGACAAGTGTCAGAAATACCAGAGAGGGAGAATTCAAATTTTGAAGTGGAGTAGTGGAAATTGAATGTACTGGCTATAATTGGCTTCTTCTAGAATTCGAATTTTGGCTATAAAATGAAGGAGTCTCTCACTCATTTCTCACAGTTGAAGAAGTCGACTTGCTCTTGAGAGTGTTGCTAAGCATTGCTAAGGCTTGAAGTTCGAATTTTTGGCTAAGTCTGAGAGTTACTGGGAGAAAGGCGTTGGAGATTGGCTATTGCTGAAGTTCGAATCTGCTGAGGGGCGCCTTGAGTTGCCAATACAAGTGGAGGAAATTTCGACTCAAGGAGGAGTTGCTGAGCTGCGAAATTGTTGATTGAAGAAGTATTCAAAATTGCTGGAGCTTGTAGAGGGACGCCTTGCAAGTTGCTGAAGATTCAAATCTGCAGTTGAAGAAGGACGCCTTGAAGTGGTGAAATTGTTGATCTTAAAAGTGCGAACTTGCTGATTGATACTTGCTGGTGCAAAGTACGAGTTTATCAAGTTGCTGATTGAGGTTGCTAAGGCTGAAGCTTACTTAGAAATTTTTCTAAGTTTTGAAGTTCGATTTTATTGGAGAAGAAGCTGAGGTTTGCAAATAAGAAAATTTATTGCAGCTTCTTGAAGTCGACTGCAGCCCCTACACAATATCTTACTTATTTTATAAATCAAATTGCTGATGAATGTTTGTTATGTTGCAAATGGCTAAGACAAGGGCGACTGGCAAAGATAACAATGGTGCATCCAGACAAGCTGTGATCAAGAAGCTGAGTAAGACATTCATGCCAGAATCAAAGTTTATTTCAAAGTTGGGCAAGTTGACAGACACCAATTTAGGCTCTGTCAACCTAGAGACCTTTAAGAACAGAATGTTAGGGATTGGAAGTCATCGACCTTCAACCACTTCGCACAATATTGTTTGAAGTGGGTTATATACAGCTGCTGGTTTCCCACCAGCCATTCAGTGCTCGGAGTTGATGATGGAGTGCGCCAATTATTATGAAAAGGACCACAGATCGATCATGTCACCTGATGGCCAAGTGCTAGCCAATCTTACTCTAGCGGCCATTGGTGAAGCTTTCAGGATCCCAGTGCACAAGAACATGATTTACAAATCCAGAGAACGGGCTGAACGGATGTATGCTTCTGCATTCGAGAGATGCACGGAGACAATTAACACTCACTGGATGAGCACTCCTAAGCCTTCTCGAACGAAGCTGCCGAAGCAAATCATTGCGGAGGACTTGAAACAAGAATATTGTGACCTCATCATGATGCTGAGCAGGGTTGGTGGTTGTGCACAGTCCTTTATTTTTGAGCCTTGGATGTTTTACTACATCAACCTCGTGCTAGAAGGGAAAGATTATGTCAATTGGGCCGAGATGATCAATGATAATTTGCATGAGCAGCTCCTGAGCTTGAGGAGAACGAAGACATTTTACATGAGCTCCTACATCATCTATATGTTGGCACGTATGACAAAGTACAGAGGGATTTCTTACAAGGAACCTGTCGGTTGTGGCTCCCACCAGTTTAAAATATATGATGCTTGTCCGCAGTTGCATTTGGCGAGCACAACTCACTACAAGCATGTCAACAATTCCTTCACCATGTATATCACGAGACTGCTTCAGGAGCGGTTACATCACAGAATCTCGAGGGATGCCCAAGAGCTGATTGAAAGGTATGGGTGCTGGTTTATACAGTTTCCAAGGTTTTCTTACATTAGGCTGCAAGGTTTTTCATCGTACCCATATAGGCTGCCTAAGTACCCAACAGATAGAATAGTAATGCTAGAGATATCTAGGCAATTGCTTGCCTTTGATAAAATTCAAAAGAAAAAGAAGAAAGGGTGAGTAGAATTTCCAATTGTTATGGGCAACTCGGATGAGGTGTGTCCCTCAATACAGGCAGCTAGAGAGGCTGAAAATGAACTTCAATTTTATCACTTCTCATATCATACTAGCTGACAGCACTACGACCCACATCATAATATCAAATGGGTACTGTCAGAGGAGTTTAAACATAAGGCCACCATTGAGGATTATTGGGCTGATGCAGCTGATGAGATTGAAGTAAGGAAGAGAATGTTCTCTCGGTTGCCCATTACTCTGATCAAGGAGTGTGAAGTGGTGCCGGTTCTAGACCAGGTGAACGAAGATATGGATGTTGTCCATCCGGATTATGCAGCTGTTAGAGATACTCCGCTTCCACCTCCGGATTGGTCAAAACCTGAGATTGCTGATTTACATACACTTTCTATCCCGGTCCTGACATTCACTAGAGCATGGGTTGATAGGTGAGTAAATAGGTTGAAGAGTAGGTCAATTGCTTTGACTTACAACTTGATGGGAGATCACAGGACGCCCACCATTGGCAGAAAGAAGCAGATCACACGGGGTCCGGAATCCAGAAAGAAGGAGCTAGTTCGACAGGAACCTACTCAGCCAGAGCCTCCACGAGTTACAGTTGCATCACCATCGGAGACACGCTCTCCAAGTATCCAGGAGGTCTCTTTATTTGCTAATCAGAGGAATGCACTGAATCAGGTGCAAGTAGTACAGGATAATATTCAGCCTCCACGAAGAGAGTCGGTTGGCCAGAGTGTCAACGCACCTATTAGGGCTGATCAGCAGGATGATGAGGGGACTATTACTGACCCTAAGTTTCAGCAGGAGTTAGAGGCGGCTTTGAATGATGATGATGATATAGTTTCAGGCGACACCCAGCCACTTGAGGACGATGAGCCTCACCAGAATGATATCGAAGTTGAGCAAATTCAAGAAGTAGAGGCACAGGAGCAGCAGCCCTTTGATATACAGTACGATGTGCCTAATTGGCTCAGGGATAGAATGAGAAGAAGCCCCAGTGAGGAGATTGATCCAGCAGTTGAGATGGAGGAATTTTTGAACAGGATCAGTGCACCTCCACAGAAGAAGAAGGCAAGAAAGTTTTCGAAGATATCCACTGAAGAAGATGGCTCTCGCACCCTTCATTTAGCTGTGCCACGAGTTGAGTCTGACCGAAATGAAGCAGTACCTGAGAATTATGTGGTCACGACTCTAGATTTGGGACGCCCCACTGGTGCACAGATTGTAGAGGAATGTGATAACTCCTACCTCGCCCTCAAAGATAGGTTATTCAAGAAGGAAGGAAAGTATAAAAGATTGAAAAGAGAACACAAGGCCTTGATTGGATATGTACAGCAGTTGTCTCGTTCTCGAGGGCAGGAGATTCCAGTGATAGAGCCTCCAGCAGATATACCTAGAGAGTCAATCAGTGGCTTGGTAGAGTTAGGAAAGATGGCACAGGAAGCAGACAAGTGGGTCACAGGAGTTCGTGCTGAGACAGAGAAATTCATGGAGGACCTTGCTTTTTCTTTTCAGCAGGCCTCTAATATTTTGGCACGGATGGAGGCGGTTGATCATGCTTGGGGCGATGCTTCTATCTATCAAAGCAGAGTAATTCAGCGTATTGAGGCATTGAGGCATGTTCCGTTGCGGTTGCTGATTGATGGAGGTGTCATTCAGGAGAATGACCGATATGATTTCTCTCGATGGTATTCTTCAGCGATCACGGGACGTGGTTTCTTCGACGCGGCACAGGCGGATTCAGCCAGGATACATAAGGCTATGGCCAATATCATAGATGGAGTTCATAACACTTTTGAGGCCATATTCGCTAGCCGGTTGAATCCAGAGGAGGTGAATGTTGATAATTTGAGTGGTAGGCTGGTACCATTCTTTTTAGAGGTGAAGAACTTCACACAGGATGACTTCGAGAACACCTCCACTTTCTCCAATTTGATTCAGAGCACGCAGGATTCCTTAGCTGCTTGGAGAAAGTCATGTGCACGGCATGAGACATCAGTCACAGTGTTAGAGTTTCAGCTAGATTGTGTTCCACCCATTTCAGTTCAGGAGGTTGAGGCTGTACTTGGCAGATTTGTTGAGTTTGCAGCCAGAGAGAAGGAGAACGGGAACGCGCTGCTGGACGAGGATCTTCTAGAAGACTGATAATGGACATTTATTGCCTTTACTATTTTTGGGAGTGAGTGGTAATCTTTGATTCATTTAATGTACCACTCCCCATTTTGGCAGTTTTTAGGGTTAGGGCTGAGGTGGCACAATTCTGGCCACTCTATTGATTGTAACCCTAGCCGTCTTTTGGGACTGGGCTAGCTATATAAAGAGGGAGTCCCCCTCATTTGTAATTCATTAGACATTAGATTAGAGGCAGATATCAGACATTAGCAATAGAGCTAGAGGCTAGAGAGTAGAGCATTGTAGACAATTTGCATAGTGGAGAAGAAAGAAAGTTTTCCCTTTGAAGACTTTTGTGGAGATTGTTGTGTAACACTTTTCATGATAATAGATCTTTTCATTGATGGTGGAATTCGTCTTGTCATGAATAGCTAGCAAGGTCTCTTCTTCCTTTCGTATCCAAGTAGCATAATTTTCATTTCATGCAAGTAGTTTACTTTGATGTGGTGTTTTATTGAGGTGGCTTCGCTTTATTCCATACCACTAGCAGCTTGTTGATGATAAGTTCGCCTTGCGTGGTCAACTGGAAATTACCTTGAGCTCAACTTCGATTGTGGTTTGTATGCTTATATGCGTCGTTGTGATGGTGTTTGTATGCTAAATCATAATTTGAACATACTTTGCTATCCCTTTGAAGATTGCACCAATTTTACCGAGGTTGTCTGATGAGAGACTAGGTAGAATTCGGTTGAAGTCTACTAAAACAAAGCTCCACATATCCTGCATTTAGAATAGAATATAAGTTCCTTAGGCTCTATACTCTTTACTTTCCGCACATTTCCGATTAGCTTTAGGAAAACGTACTACATTGCCAAATCATACACGCAAGAACCCCCTTCAAATCATACACTAACTGTTAACTGCAAGAAGTCTGAACAATTGTGTAAGTCCCCTCGTAAGAACACAGCAATACACATCAACCAACTGAGGGTATTCTAAGTAATCGGAACCTTGGAGTTGAACGTGTGATCTATCTCGCAATCTTAGCACATGGAATACTTTGATCAAGAGAGAACGGAATAGCCTTAGGACTATTTTTGTTCTGCTGTTTGGTGCAGTCACAAAAACCACGTCAACACGTATGAACCGTCTTCAAGACTATATTGATAAGGGATCTCTATGACGAATTCGCTGATGAAAAGAAGAGCTTCAACCACTCTTTGTCTGTAGGTGATGAATTCTTCGGATATCCTCTCATATGTTTTAACTTTGAAAACGTGACGCTCTCTCCAGGCAAGGATTTGTCTTTTGTGCTCCTTTGAAACTGTTGAAACGTAGGCTGTGTCTGAATCAGCAATGATAATTTCATGCCTAGGTTTTACTTCAGCCAGTTTTTGTTCAAATCCTTGGATACCTTGACGTAGCTCATGAGCGTTTTCTCTTAACTGGAACATCCGAGCCAAGATCTCCCTTCCTCTGACAATGAAACTCTCGATTCACTCCTGAGTCTCTTTCCCACATATGACCAGCTGTCTTAACTGATGGTGATCAGCTGGTGTCTCCAAGATCTAGGGCAGCAACTGGGTTGCTTGTGAAGAACCACGAACAAGGTTAGAAATGAAAAGCCTGAGCTGCTGATTTTCAGCCTTGAGGGCTGCCTTGTCTTCTCCATCTTTAATCACTCTTTCTTGAAGGTTTTCGGATACAACTTTGAAGAGACTCAAATCTGCATGTCTGGTATTTCTACCGAGATTGGCCTTGACCATGACGAAATCATCC